>PVKE010027339.1:0-21672 GCA_004027555.1 Craseonycteris thonglongyai | reverse complement strand
GCAGCAGTAGGTGAGCAGAGCAGAGCATTCGGCATACTGTGGGTCACGTCCCTCTCCCTAACCAGTGAGTCGTTACACTCCCCACTATGGTGAGAGGCACAACCTGAGCTCCGCACACTTCTTTCATCAGGCAAGAGTAGAGTGTGTCCAAACTCTCTTCCATGACGGGTGAGCTGGGCAGAAGGCAGGCCCAGCCAGTCGGTCCCTCGGGCCAGGGCAGGAAGCTAGACTCTCTCTTACCCTGGTGCGTGGGGCCGCAGGGCTAACACCAAAAATTCATCCGAAGGAGCATGTTGAGGTCGAGGCAGAGGCAGAAGACTTGTCCCAGCAGGTTCCTGAGCAACAGGTGCTCCAGGCAAAGACTGACAGCCAAGGTGCAGAGGTAGTGGAAGTTAGAGAAGCAGCAATGTGAGACCAAGACCGGGGAAGTGAGGAGTGGGGAAATGGGCTTCGGAATATCAGCCCAGTCACTAAAAGCTGTGTGACCGTGGGCAAGGCACATACCCTTGCTAAGCCTCATTTTCATTGCCTGTAATGTCAGGATAATAGGATGTGTCTACCATGATATAAAGCACTTAGCACAGTGTTTGGTAAATAGCACACATTAAACGTTAGCTTCTACTATTAGATCAAAATCAGCAGCGTTAGTATCGCCATTACTATTAAAGCAGTTGCTAAAAAACAGACTCCCAATAAGTGGTAGAAAAGGACATTTAGGGTCTGTGAATGAGAGAGAGAACCACTAGTTCCAGGAGAGATGATGGGCCTTTCTCAGGACCTCAGGGTATTTTCCAGGTGTGGCCTGGGTCCATTTCAAGGGCCAAAGTGGAAGAGGAGCAGGGGGCTGGCCCAGGTAAGACGTCATCCCACCCACCATGCCAACAGCCTTGTTTCCAACACGAACTACTGAAAGCAGGACAGCAGAGGAAGCCATCTACTTTTAGCCCAAAGAGCTTTTTGGTGACGTTTAAAAAGAGCTGGAGAGAGATGTCAAATGAATTAAAATGACTGAAAAGTGCCCATCTCAGTACATTTCCAAAGGGTTCGTTTGCATCTTCTGGGAACCTCGCTTCTCTACGGCCATCCGTGGAACAGGATTACCAAGGAGTGCTTCAAGCAGCTGGGAAACAGCCTCTGGTTGTCCAAAGCAACCCAGCCTCTGGGACAGTGCTGGGCAGTGAATGTGTGGAGATGATGCTATTATCACAGTACGATCTGTGCATATACGGCTCAGGGAAAAAACACCCTGAGCCTCTGCAGCTATCTCAAGGCAGAGTCATTTCTTTCAGGGAGGGGACTTGGCTGGCAAACAGGTTCACTGCTGAGAACTGCTAAGAACAGGGCAAATCACTCTCCACCACTTTGTTTCTCAAAGTCAACTCTGTCAGCAAGCCTATCTGGACTGAAGTCATGAAAGCCAAAATGAGGCTGTCCTTGGAATTCCTGTGGCTGCTCCTCTAATCAGACCCATTATCTGCAAATGTCTCCTCTTCCTCCACTACTTGGCCACTTATGTATCTCTATCTTACTTTCTGAGAGGGACCTCTTACAATTAAATGTCCCCCATGGGCAGGAATCAGGTTTCTTTCCACACAGCACCCAGCTAACATGCTTTTGTGAAATCTGGAGGCAGTATAATACAACAGTTAAAAGCACAGGGTCTGGAGTCAGTCACCCCTGGCTTAAATCTCGTCTCAGCTGTTTACTAGCTGTGCTTTCTTTAAAGATACATCACAAATCCTTTGATACTCCTCCACTCAAGACATGTAACTTAATTCTCCTCCCTTTGAGTATGGTTAGACTTAATGACTTACACCTAGCAAATAAAATACAGCAGAAATGATGGGACATCACTTTGATAGTAGATCACAAAAAGACTACAGCTTCTGTCTTAGGTGTGCTCTCTCGTTCTCTTGCTGCACACTCACTCACTCTGGGGAAAGACAGCTCCATGTCAGGAGGACACTCAAGCAGTATATGGAGGGGCTATAGGGTGAGGAACTAAGCCCTACAAGCAACCATGACAGTGAGCTAAGACTCAGATCCTCCCCAAACAAGCCCCAACCAACAACTCAGCTACAACTTTATAAGAGGCCTTGGGCCAGGACAACCCAGCTAAGCCACTCTGGGATTCCTACCCACAGAAACTGTGAAATAATAAATGTTTGTTGTGTTAAGCCACCAAGGTTAGGGTAATCTGTAATTCAGAAACTGGTAACTAATACATAATGAGTAGGCGATATAACCCAAGATCCAATTTTCTCATGTGTAAAGTGGGATTACAATTTTGAAATTCCTATGAGATAATAAGTGTAAGACACTTAGCCTAGTGTGTGGCACATGCTAAGTGCTCAGTAATTGAGATCTGCTATTATCATCATTGAAGGGTGAGAACTGTGTGGTGCTCAAAAGAATAGGCTTTGAGTTGGTCGGACCTGAATCCCTCGCATTGCCACTTGGCTGTGAGATCCTGAGCAAGCCATTCAGTCTCAAAAGATCTCTGTTTTCTCCAAAATTAGAACTTCCAGAGTTGTTATGAAGATAAAATAAGATAGTGTATATAAGGTGCTTTGTCTAAAACACAAGGAAGCTGCATCTAAATAATCCTGCTTGTATCATCATCAGTGTCTTTGGCAATAAGATCAATGACCCAAGGAAGTCACAAAACACAAAGTACAAATTACTTTAAGGGCCATCAGTCATCTAAGCCAGTTTCTAGGTGCTCACTCCCATAGACAACTTGCATTTGACCTTGGAGGCAGCTCATGCCTCGGCTCCTGCAGAAAGCTTTCCCCAACCCCCTGCCCGTCTCCATGCTCCTAGTGCCTTGTCCATACCTCCACTATGGTACTTACACAGTCCACTGCAACTGTCCTTTTACATTGGCCTGCCCTCTGCCTGGTATGGAGCACCTTGGGAAAGGGGCTGGCTCATGAGTCTTTGTGGCTCCAACACTTAGCCCAGTGTCTGGTAATTAGTGACTCAGTGGAAGTGTGTTGGATGAGTGAATTATTAATAATAAAAATGAGTTAATGTATGCCTGATAGCTTATAGATTCTTGCCAGTATTGTTGTTATTAATCTAAGTGTTTCACAACCTGTCTAACCCTCAGGAAGAACAACTGGATTCATTCAATATTGAAATGTGGGCTGAACCAAATGTTCTAGGGCCAATCTACATTAGTGATAAAAAGAGGATTTTAAGTAGGACATAAATCCTCACTACAGCTATGTGAAAACGCATGTATGAATGCTGAAAAGCATTGGAAAACAACTAGGTGTAATGGAAATAGTCACAATTAAATTTCCATGAGGTTATTTTTTCCTTAAAAATATATCTCTTTCACCATGAAAAGTTTCACTATCACCCCCTCTGTGTCAGACTGCAGGCTGTGCCAGGGACACAAATGAACAATGCCTACTGTCATGGAGCCAGTCAGTGGAGGAGCTAACACTCTAGAAAAGAACTCTAAATACCTCCCTGAAGGGGGGCCCTCAATAATCTCCTGTCCATGTTTTTCAGAAATCAATGAAGCCAACAACAACCTGATCTCTCCTTCTCCAATAAATAAACTTTCTCAATTTTATTTCTACATTTTAGCAATAAACTATAAGAAATTAGAATTTTAAAAGAAAGCGTTTACAATAGCATCAAACTATGAAATTCCGAGGGATAAATCTAACAAAAGACATGTAAGACCCATACACTGCAAACTACAAAGTATTGCTAAGAGAAATTTAGAAAGACCTAAATAAATGGAGATATATACTATGTTCATGGATCAGAAAATTAAGTATTGCTAAGATGCCAATTCCTCCTAATTGATCTAAAAATTCAACACAATCCCTACCAAAATCCTCACAGGATTTTCTATATAACAGGCAAGCTGATTCTAAAACTTATATGAACATGCAAATAACTTAGAACAGCCAAAACAACTTTGAGGAACAGAGTTGTAGGACTCACACTATCTGATTTCAAGACTTACAATAAATAAAGCTAAGTAACCAAGGCAAAATGGTATTGGTGAAAGATAGACAAGTAGATAAAAGGAACAGAACAAAGTATGGAAATAGACTAACACATTTATAGTCAATTATTTACAACAAAGGTACCAAAGTATTCAATACCGAAAGGAGAATCTTTCCAATAAATTCTGTGGAAAAATTGGACATTCAAATGCAAAAATATGGACGTTGACACCTTAACTCACACACTATATTAGAAAAAAAAAATCTCAAAATGAATCATAGACCTAAATGTAAAACCTAAAACTTTAAAATTCCTAGAAGAAAGCATAGGAGAAAATCTTTGTGATCTTAGATTAGGCAAAGACTTTTTAGATAGGACAGAAAATACATAAATCATAACAGAAAAAAATTGATAAAATTTAAAATTCTGCTCTCCCGAAGATACTACTAAGAAAATAAAAAGATAACACACAGGTTAGGAGAATATATATTTGCAAAATAGATACCTGATAAAAGACTTGTATCTATAATATATAAAGAATTTTTATAACTCAATAAGAATAACCCAGTTTTTAAAGTGAGAAAGAGATTTGAATAAAGATTTTAACAAAGAACATATACAGATGACAAATAAGCACATGAAAAGATGCTCAACATCTTATTCATCAGTCATTAGAAAAATGCAAATTAAAACCACAGTGAGACACCACCACATACTTATTAGAACAGCCAGAATTCTTAAAAATACATAATACACATAGTGGAAAGACGGTGCAGTAACTGGAACTCTCATACATTGCTGATAGAAATACATAATGTTACAACCATTTTGAAAAACAGTTTAGCAATTTCTTGTAAGGTTAAACATACAAAGGAGGGCCAAATAAAAACCCGGAATTATCTTCTGGAGGGCAGGTACCTTATAATACAGGCTCCCCCACTAGGTGAGTGTTCTAGGAACCCATCTATATTAGTGTACCAGCTGGCGTTGTGAGAGGCTGCGTGCGGAAGTAACGTCCCAAGTAGTGGCCAACAGATGATTGATCCTTCCAGCATGACAATGCACCAGCTCACACTGTGCTAAGTGTTCTGCAGCTTTTGACCAAAAATAGCATGACCACCGTGACCCACCCTCCCTATTCACCCGATCTCAACCCCAGAGACATTTTTGTTTGTTCGTTTGTTTCTCTGGATGACAAAGTCCTCATAGGGAAACATTTTGCTGATGTGAAAAAGGCAAAACAAAAAAATGGCAGAACTAAAAAGAGGCATCAAAATCGATAAGCTCAAAAACTGTTTCCAGCAATGGAAAAAGCATCTTGCTAGGTATAGTGCATCAAACAAGTACGTTGAAGATGACTGAAGTTTAAACATGTAAGAATAAATATACAATATTTTATAAATAAATTCCAGGTTTCCTTTTGGGTCCCACCCTTGTATCTTACCACACTACCCAGTAATCCTACTCCTAGGAATTTATTCAAAAGAAATTAAAATATATGTCTACACAAAGATCTTAAAGTGAATAGTCAAAGCAGCTTTATTTGTAATAGCCAAAATCTGGTCACTCAATGTCCATCAACTGGTAAAGGGATAAACAAATTACAGTTTGTCCATACAATGAAATATTACTTAGCAATAAAAAGGAATGAACTCCTGATACAAGAAAAAACATGGATGAATCTCAGAAGCATTATGGTAAGAGAAAGAAGGCAAGTTCAAAAGGCTACATATGCCATGATTTCATTTTTATGACATTCTAGAAAAGACAAAAGTGCAAGGACAGAAACTGAAGACAGTTGTCACGGCTGGGGAGTAGAAGGAGGGGCCTGACTACAAAGCAGCTTCAGGGAACTTTCTGGAGTGATGAAAACATTACTGTATTTTCATTAGGATGATGGTTACATGACACTATGCATTTGTCAAAATTCCTCAAATTCAACCTAAGAAGAGTGAATTTTACTGTGTATAAATTATTATACCTGATAAATCTGCATTGAAAAGAAAACAATATGGGATGTGATAATAAGGGGAAGTTGTGCATGTTTCAGGGCAGAGGCATAAGGGAAATCTCTGGACCTTCCCCTCAATCTTGCTATGAACTTAAAACTGCTCAAAAAATATAAAGCCTTAAAAAATAAATAAATAAATAAATAAGTAAATGCATGTATTAGAAATGCATCTATTAATGAGATGAATAGGATGCTATGTTTTAATTAAAGGAGACTTTGATAATCTCAAAAAGAAAGCGAGGGAAAGAGAGAGGGGTTGAGGGAAGGAGGAAGGAAAAAGAAAAGAATATTTTTCATTTGTCACCAAAACCTGGAAACTGTCCCTGGTGGGGAGGGGGGTAGTATGGTATAAGAAAAAGCACACAAAGACTTTGGAGTGGAATAGACCTTCGTTTGAAACCCAGCTCTGCACTTACTAGCTACTTATGTAACTGCATAAGTAACTTAACCTCTCTGAGTAAACTCAGTAAAGTAGGGATATGAATAGCACTGACCTATCATTGTGATGATTTAATGAAATAATGTACAATCTGATAAGCCTCAAAGCTATAGTTTCCCTCAGCACATGCCATTCCTCAAATCCACAGTGGGAATCCCTCTCATTAATTTAAGTGCCCAAACAATGGTGACAGGAATTAAGTTTGAGAATCAGCTTGGACAATCTAACTTAAATCATTCAAGGATTAAAATCAAGCGAACAGGGGAAGCTGGGATGGCTCAGTGGGTTAGGTGCTCACTTTGCAGCGCCAGGGACGGAGGATCCCGTGCGGAACCATATGCTGAACTGGGAGCTCCCCTAGTTCAGTTCTCTCTCTGTCTCTGTATCTCTCTCTCTCTCTCCTCTGTCAAAATAAATAAATAAATAAAATATATATTAAAAAAGAAAATCAAGCGAACAATGAGGCAAAAAGCAGTAAATGCCTTTTTTTTTTTTTTTTTAACTCCTGCAACAGATTCAAAAGGAGTCATGGTTCCAGGTGACTGCAGAAGGCTATGCGCCCAGGAATCTAAACAAATTCGTTCTGAAAATAAATGGCTCCTAAGGAGTGGAGGCCACAGGGGGACAACTTTGGCCTTCTGAAACAAGCAGCAGACTCTTCTCAACTATAGACTCAAAATCCGGGAGGGCAGCAAGGGTCTCAGCATGCTTAGTCCAGGCTCAGACACAAACTTAGCTTTAATTGTTAAAATTGCCTGTCTGTGGGTATATGTGGTAAAAGCTAGATGTGGAGTCTAAAAAAGGAGAGGTCACTGGGTATGGTCTCTACACAAAGAAACTGGGCCAGCTCTACACCATTTCCTTAGCTCCAGAATACACTGCCCAGAAAAAGATGTCATTAATCTGTTATCACATAGGATGGAAACACAGTTTCTAAGGGAGAAGTCACAAAGGCATGCAGCAAGGCCAGCTGAAAACCTGATGGAAAAGCCTCCTCCATATAAAATAACAGTGCACCTTAGAATCATAATACAAGTGGTAGTCAAACTGATGGAAGAGAGGAAGATTAATAAAAGAACTTTGGGGCAACTGGCTCATGATTTGCAATATTAATAAAACTGGATTTCTCCTCTCATTGTTTATACCAAAATAAATTCTAAGCGCATCAAAGATTCAAATGTAGAACAGAAATCATAAAAATACTTAAAGAAAACATGGAAGTATTTTTCTTTTTAATCTCATAGTAGGAAAAATGTTTCTATGTATGATGCAAAACCTAAGTGATAAAGCAAAAACAAATCAATTTGACTACTTAAAAAACTGTTTTAGGGGATTCAAAAAATGTAAGTTTAGAGGCAAACCACTAAGGAAAAATTTGTTTTAATACATACAAAGTCTAACCTCTTTCACATAAAAAAAAAAAAAGCCCTTAAAAACCCTTGATTAGGGGAAGCCGGGATGGCCCAGTGGGTTGGGCGCTCACTTTGCAGCGCCGGGGACCGAAGATCGAATCCTGGCCCCGGCCTGTGCGGACCCATATGCTGAACTGGGAGCTCCCCTAGTTCAGTTCTCTCTCTGTCTCTGTATCTCTCTCTCTCCCTCTCTGTCAAAAATAATTAAATAATTAAGTAAAAAATTTTAAAAAAAAAACAAAAAAAAAACCTTGATTAAACAATGTACATTCCAATGGAAAAATGGGCAAAGACCATGAACAAAGAGTTCCAAAAAGAGAAATACAAATGCCAATAATCATATGAAACCAAGATTAATCTCACCCACACTTGAAAAAACGCAAACTAAAATAAGGTGCCATCTTTTAAAGGATGTTTGACACAGAAATGTTTATAATATTTAAAAAAATGGAAATTATTGCAAACCCACCAAGAGAGGACAGTGAAATAAATAATGGTACATAAATTTAATTAAATACCATGTACCTATTAAGATTTAAATGCTCATTTCACCGTACTGGTAACAATGGAAGTAGTCTGTACCATATGATTAAAGAGAAAAAAATTACAATTTGTATAGCAAAATATCACTTATCTAAAAGTAAACATTTTGTATGCATTTGTTGTACAGAGATATGTCTGAAAGAAAATTTACCAAAATGACGGCAGTGAGTGCCCCTGGATGGAGGGATTTCAGGTGACTCTTTTTCCCTTTATTTCAAAATTACAGTATCCTTTTAATGATCTATACTTAGCACATAATTTTATAATTATAGAAAATTGTTACTTTTGTTTTGAAAAATATAAAGATGTTTCAGTGTGCTATTTCAACAAAATAAAACAAAAGGCTGTCAACATGCAGTAAGACAAGTGGCCAGGCAGACCAAGACCCCTGCCTTGTGGCTGCCCCTTTTAACTAGCACAAGGCAACAGGAGGCAAGCAAGCAGGTAGGCACATACCCTGAGGTTTACAAAGATGAAGCAAGGTACAGGATGGCACAGGTTCAGAGAACAGGTTTGGAGGGTGAGAAAGACTCAAGTAAACACTGGTTCCACCATATGAGCTGTGTTGACCTTGGCCAGATCACTTAAGCTCTCTGACCCTCAGCTTCCTCATTATAGAACTAGGAAAACTTCCTCTACCGTATAAGGTTGTTGAGAAGATGAAATAAGATAGACATGCGATACCTTCAGCTCACTGCTTGGCACGTAATAAGCACTCAGCAGATGTCAGCTGCCTGTGTTATTATCTGGGACATTTGTAACCTTTGTTCACATTGTAACCACTATATTCTCCATGATCCAGGGTCACGGAGCAGAGTGGAGGGAAGGAAATGCGAACCTCAGAGAACTCAAACATCTGGTCTTGGACAACAGGCTTCCCTAGCGTTTGCAGCCTGTCCTGAAAGCAGCAGGTGATGAGTGCAGCAGCCAGCCAGAAGGAGGAGGAGGACACAGCCAAGGCCTACATAAGCCCCTGCTGCTGCCTACTGTGCAGTAGCTGAACCAACACGACTCCCTCCTCTCCTCCCACCTTTCCTCCTGGGTGGGCTGGGACCTTCCCACACACAGCGCATGTTAGGAACCTAGAAAGACCACTTGAATGCAAAGACAGAAAGGACTCTGAGATCGTCCAGTGTAGCTAGCACCTTTCACTCTGCAGACGAGGGGCCTGAGGACCAGAGAGGGGAGAGGACTGGCAGGGAACCAAAGCAGCCAGGACCCAGCCCTGATCACAGGGTCCCCTCCTCTGCTCATCCTTCCCTTCCCCAGGCTGCCCTCTCACAGGCCTCATTTCCCTCGCTTCACTACCTGTCAGATCCCTTAAGGACCTTCTCTCCTCATTGTCCTTTATGGCTCTGTGGTGAGCAAGGAACCAGATTCAGATTGTTCCGATTCAAAGGATAGCCTAGAAAGAGGACTGTTAGGGCCATCACTAAGCCAAAACCCACAAGGCCATTCTTCAGCTTCCAATATCAGTACAGCCCAAACCATGGTGTGAAACAGGAAGAAGGGGAGAGGGAAGAGCACCCAGTTATTCTCGGTCCTCCCTGGTGATCCTGGAGGTTACCTTGAAACCCTTAAGAAAGGAAGAGCCTGAAGAGAGAGGTACCAGCAAATTCAAGAGGAACCAGCAGACTCCATCTCTTAGGTCGAAATGCAACCGAGATGCAGAGCAGCCAGCGATGAGAAAGACTTGGAGGCAGGAGTGGAGGCGTCTTGCCCAGGACACAGTCCCGACTCCTGGCAGTGACTGGGCTGGGGCTTACCTTAGGCAGACTGACTGGAGTCCTGGGCTTGGTCCTTGGATTCTTAATCAAGAGCCTCTGATCCAGAGGGAGCAGATGGTATTTCATGGCTTCGATGAGGAAGTCCTTACAGGTGTTGTTATTCTTTATCAAAGCTTCTTCTTCAACCGTCTAGAGGTAATAACCCACAGGTGATCCAGGAGCAGAGCTTGGCCACATTTGCCACGCTGTCACCCCAGGTTGAGTCATTCCTGCACTCCCACACTCATTCATGGTCACGCCACATCATCTCAGACGTCAAGGGAAAGATCCCCAGAGTTACAACTGCTGTTCACCTTCTCCATTTCAAAGGCACCATGGACTAAGTGCCTAAGCTCTGGCATCAAACAGACAGGGACACAAATCCCAGCTCTACCACTTAACTCCTCTGATCATCAGTTACCTCATCTATACAATGGGCATATTAAAGTTGCCCACAACCTCACTATCTGTATTCGTTTGTTTGTCTGGAGGCTTATGTGAAATTATGCACAACAATGACAATTAATTGTTCTGAAAAACTTTTCCCACATTTCTCCTGGTTTGAATGCATTATAATGTTGAGGGCAAATGGTCAGATATTTGAAAAGAGAGAAAAAAAGAAAAGAGGAAAAGGAAAGGATCCATCAGCCAACCTTCAGAGGCATGAAATATAACAAGGTATTGGGTTCTATTATTAATTTCCCTTCTATGGAAGAAGGAACTGAGGCTTTAAGAGGTTAAATAAAAATTCCAAGCTAACAAGTAGTAGAGCAGAGACTGAAACGTTAAGTGTCTCATTATCAAAGCAATGCTCTTAAGACTTACACTCCTACACATCACACTTAACCCAGTAGATTGATGCCCTCAACCCATAAAGAAGACCCATAAAATTCCTCAGCCACCCCATATGGCCAGGGTTGCCCACTGCTACTGCCAGAAGCCTGGGTAAGTAGGGAAGGGCTTGGCTCGACACACAAGACTCACCTGGACTAGGTAGTCCCTAGGTAGAAGAGGGAGACGGACATGTTCCATCAGCTTTGCCATGTACTCTAAACGGGTTTCTTTCTCATAATTGATCCACGAAATCACAGCTTCAAATACCTATAAAGAAAATCAACACAGATAACTTTACCAAAGAGATAACAGCTTTCAAACAACTTCCTCAACCGAAAAAAAAAAAGAAAAAAATGTTAAAAGTTACCCACAAGGATGTCTAACTTAAAGTGGATATTTAATATAAAGCAAAACTAGAAAGTCTTTATTTACTTAGCTGATGTAAAAGAGTGATGATCATATATACACACACATACACAAACACACACAGACCTTATAATAAACCTGCTATCCCAGATGTAGAATCATCAAGGTTCATTGCAAAATCCTAATCGGCTCCAGTAGTTAAGAGTAGAAATACAGCGCAGTAACTGTGAACCAAACTTTATAACTGCTTTTGTTTTGTAAAGACCAGAAGCCCTGGGGGCCATGTCATCATCCCCCACACACACCCTTCTCCTCATTTATCTCCCATACTCAGCTAATGCAGAGTAAAAACAGTAAGAATATACTCTGCCAAAGGTTTGGTAGTAATGACGAATGGGACACTGAATGACAGAGAATTTCTGACATGAATGGCAAAAATCTCTCCTTGGGTTTAATCTCTCCTTAGAGATTTCATTTCTATAACTGATTTAAAATGAGCTAGGAGGGAACATTTAAGATCTTGTTCCCCAGCATATGTTGTCAGTCCGGCTCAAATAAACTCTTATAAAAATTCTCTACAGGTTTGGCAAAATAATTGGGCTTGGAACCAAAAATCTATGGTTTGGATATTGACTTTACTCATAGATAAGTCCAAATTCAAAATCTGCACCATCATATATATATACAGACAGATAAAACTCGGTGTTGGTAAGGCTGTGGGAAAATCAACATGGTAGAAACTTAACAAGGCTATTTCAGACAGGAGGGGAGAATGTGGCAACACCAATCAAAAATGTAAATGTGTATATGCTTTTCTGACTCAAAAATAATACTTTGAAAGCTCTAGTCTACAAAAATACTCTCAAAAGTGGTGCAAGGATATGTGTTCCAAGATGTCTTCTGCACATTTTTGCAACAGGACAAAGAAGAAAACAGCCTAAAGTCCACTAGTGGGGAAATTATAAAGCTAGTACCCATATTACGGGATACTTTCAGCTGCTACAAACAATGAAACAAAACAGCATGTGCCAGAAAGCAAGAAAGTGCTCAAAAGTTAAGGGGGCTTAACAGACACAGAGACTACTAGATGTTTCATTGCCAACATTTAATACAATTTAAACATCAAAGAGAATAATGCAGAAGTCAGATCAGTGCTGCCTGGTCAAGAAGATTGGTGGAGTGAGACTGGGAAGGGGGCCAAAAAATACCTTCTGTGGCAATGGCTATGTGCCTGCACATTTGCCAAAACTAATCAAACTGTACACTTAGTATCCTATATATACATTTCACTGTGTGTAAATCATACCCCAATAAAAAATATTCTTAGTTAACAAAAACAACTACGATGGATGATAACAACAAATAAAAAAGGAATACACGGGTCCATAAGAATACTTAAAAAATGTGGGAAAAGCTCTTCTTCACAGAAAAAATGCCAGGTAATAAAAGGAGAAGGGATGATAGAATTGGGGAAAATATCATTTTGCAACCACCAATGTAATATCTGATTCAGTAAAGACCATCGCTGAAATCACTGGGTGTAAAGTTGTTGGGGAATAAGATATTCTCAGTTGTCAAAGTATCGCCTCACAGATTGTTTATTAATTACATGGGGGTAGGGAAGAGAGCCTCAAATAGGAAGATCTGGCAGATATCACCTTTAACAAGAGATCAAAGTTAGCACTACCAACAACAGGACAAACAAATTATATTCCTGATAGTGATTGAATAGGAAGGACACAGTATCCCCCATGTGGTATTCTTCCTAAAATGTTTAACCTGAATCTTATAGCAAGGAAGCAATCAGACAACTCCATATTCGGAACATTCTACAAGACAGCTGCCTAGATTCTTCAAAACTGTTAGTATTATGAAAGACAAAAACAAAGGGGGGGGGTGGGATTGGCAGGGAAGAAGTTCTAGATGAAGGAGATTTAGAGACAGGAGAACTAGTGCTCACTTCAGCAGCACACATACTAACATCAGAGACAGGAGAACTAAATGCAACGCATGATCCTTCACTGGATCATAGATTCAAAAGAAACAGTCATAATGGACTTTTGTGAGACTATTATTAGGAAATGTGAATAGCCACTATATATTAGATAATATTGTATCCGTGTTAACTTTCTGTGGTGTGGTAATGGTTTTATGGCTAGAAAAGAGAACTTCCTTCTTCTTAGGGTGTACATGATAAAATATTTAGGGGTGAAGTGTCACAATGTCTGCAATTTACTGTCAAATGGTTCAGCAAAATAGATTAAATACATTTATATAAAGAGAAAGCATATGAAGCAAAATGTTACCAACTGGTAAATCTAGGTAGAAAGCATATGAATGTTCACTCTTTCAAATTTTCCCATAGGTTTGAAATTTTTCAAATAAATAAGTGGAGAGGAGATGAAAAGAAATTTGAAAGGAAAAGGAAAAGTACCACACCAAAATTTACAATGTGGCATAAAGTTGAAATGAAAAACGATATCTCCCCTGGTGCTGGGGCGGGGGTGGGGGCTCCAATTTTTCTTAACTACATTGTTGTGTGTATTAATAAACACTGGGCCCTATTTCCCAAATCTACATTTAATTCAGGCTGGGCATATTCGAATTGGGCAATGAGAAAGGAAAGGAAACAATCAGAAAGGGAAGGGAAGAGAATGAAATGGAACAGAAGGAAAAAAGCTGTATGTATGTATAGTTTGCTTCCACTTCTGCATAAAATAACCTATATGTGTACAAACACACACACCATCGAAATCCTCCTTATCTAGTTCCTTTTTTTAAAAAAAATATTAATTCTCCATAGATACAGAGCTATATTCCTCACCCTCATAGCATTATTTTGTAAATAACTGTGTGCTTCTTCAACCAGCCCTTAACTCATGAGAACAGGGACCTTGTCTTACTTGCTGACACATTATATGCATACAAATACTTTTTTAATGAATGAACGGACAAATGAGCTCAGAACATAAGGAGGCAGTAGAACCTGCCCAGGCTGGGCAAAGAGCAGGACTGGGGAGGAGGGGGCTGGAATCTTGGGGAGACCAGAGCCAGGACACAGACCAAACGATGCTGGATAAGGCTGGCCCTGCTGGGTTAGGTAGTGGGCAGCCATCGTCCTGTTCTGCCTTGCCTTGTGGTTTGTCCACACTTCCTTCTACTCCCCTTTAGTAGACTGTGAGCTCTTAGGGGAAAGAAAGTGTACCTGCTCTGTCTCAGCACCTCCTGCCACCTAGCACCATGCCAGGCACCGAGAAGGTGGATCGTTGAGAAAGTTCTGCTGAAGAATGAGCAGCAATCCATGAGTAGGTGGCATCTACTGATCACGCCCTTCCCCATCAATCAGCTTAGTCTTTGTTATAAAAGCTGAAAAGCAAGCTGAGCCTTAATGAAGTAGATATTTAACTTTATCTTTATTTTTGGCTTGACTTGTCAAACTGGTTCCGCTTAGTTGCACTGTTTACCTACTCAGCTGTGAAAGCCACAGCACTGGGCAACAACAGTGACCTTCTCAGCAGCTGGAGAAGGCCACATATTTTCTTCATTTAGACTTCATGCTTGACAAACAAACAAGAAAATAAATGTCCAATTAGCTTGAGCCTTCATTGTGCCTAAAATCATTCCCAAAAGCTCCTCCCATCAAGGGACTGGCCAAGGCAAGTGGGCAGCAAGTAAAACCAGTGGGTATTTGCCACATGCAGAGGCCTGCACCCCATTCTGCATGAGAACCCAGTGAGCAGACACTCCTGCCCCTTATTAAATGACTTGCCTACATCCAGAGCCAGAAAATAGCACAGCTGGGGTCTACAGGAACCCAGCCTCAGTGCTTCTGCTCTTACCTGGTTGTGATAGCAGCGGCTGGTGGACGACAGCCCACAGGCCACATGCAGCCTGCCACCGTTTTCATAAACAAAATTTTATTGGCACACAGCCACACTCACTCATTTCCATACTGTCTGTGGCTGCTTTCACACTACAACAGCAGAGTTGAATTGAGACTCTATGGTCCACAAAACCTAAAACATTTACTGCCTACCCCTTTATAGGGAAAGTATGTCAATTCCTGATCTATAAAATATAAGCAGAGACCTGGTGGCTTCAATCATGGAATAGGGTGATATCTACTCAAATTAAAATACTCTTCATGGGTCCCATAATGAAATAATCAGCTGCCACAAGGCACACATAGGGTTTCACTTTTAAACAAAGGAATAGCATCATTTCTTCACTGCTTCTCATTCCAAAACCAATTTATTAAGTGCTACAGGGTTGCTGGGTGGAAAGAGATGGAGAAAATCAGATTTGGTCATCCCCTGCTCACTACACTTCCAACGGAAGCACCACATGAGCCCTATCTTCCTACCCCACCCCTCTAGTTATACAGACAGCCAAGCTGGACTGTACCTGTACCCTGGGGGAAAGTGGGGAGCCCTGGGGCACTTATCCCTGCTTTCATAATGTGTTCTGAGACTCAAGGAGGGGGACTCAAGGTAAAATAGGCGGGGTATGACTTGAGGAAGGGAAAGGCCAAGATGAGGGTGATGCTCAGCAAAGCACAGGATGGGGGAAAAGAAGCTAATTTTGACACCTGGGGGAAAACTAGGTTCCTACACATGGACCTCATTTGTTACTCAAGATTTCAGGACTAACTTTAAGATTAACAGGTTCAGTGCTAGGCACTTTACAGGCATGATCTCATTTAGTCCACCAAAGCTTCAGTGATGTGGGTATCACTGTTCACATTTTACAGATGAGGAAATAGCCTCAGAGAGGTTAGCAACTTGTCCCAGTACTACTGCCAGGAAGTAGTGCATCTGGGATGAACTCACCTCTAACTCCAAAAACCCAAGTGCTAACATTATGCAATATTGCATCTCAGAGGCACAACCAACTAGTTGAAAAACCTAGGCAAACTGCTGAACTGGGAAATTACATTCCTAAACCTATAATCCTAATTACACCCTCCATAACCTCCCAAGACACCACTCCCCCACCCCTCAGGTAACCTTTTCTTTCCCAGAGATTGAGCCAGTAACATGTGCCAAACCCACTGCCATGATTTTAAATCAAGAAGACAGCACTTCTAGACATGAGAATGATTGTCAGATTTCTGTTGTGTTTTAAGCCAAAGCTTAACAAGAGTTGCATTAGTCATACTCCACCTCACTGTCACACACAACACCAGAGACAGCTGGGAGCAACAGTGTGCTGTAGCTGGAACTCATCGTGCATGTTTCTGTCCAACCCAGCATTCAGTGACATCACACTGGTCATTTGAAATCAGCCTTGGTGGAAATAATTACACAATGAAAATTAGCAAATGAATCAGCAACCAAATCAGGGCTTTTAGAATTTTTTGGAAAGCCAATTGTTAAATATTTACCAGCACACCGCTAGCCTGGAGATTTCCTGGGCTGAAGGCTCCCTACATTCCAGTAAACCTACCTAGCTGCACTTATCTGTCTGACAGTATCATCATCTTAAGGTGTTATAGGCCATTTAAAAGCTCTTTTTGGTAGTTGCTTCATTTCAGACCCACAAGGGCCCAGTGAAGCAGCTAGAGTAACTGACAAAAGGGAAAAGTAAGGCAGAGAGTAGGACAGTGGTCTGCCCAACATTACCCAGCTGACTAGTGACAAGCCAGAAATTAGAACCACTGGCTTTCAATCTATACTTTCACAGCACCCTATGCATTTCCTCCACAGCACGTTTGTATCTATGTGTTTATTTGTGTACATAGTTGATAAAATATGTCTCCCTCATATGACTGTAACAGTTCACCAGTGTCTCTCCTGTGACTAACACACTGTCTGCCACACAGAAAGCACTCAATAAATATTTATTGAGAGAATGAATAAGTTAACCAAAGCAGGAATGACTGGGTGCATGGTTCTCTTCCTACAACAGCACACTGCCAAATATCTGACTTCATATAAACAGCAAAAATGATGACAAAACTAAAACAGTAACATCGCCTTGCCTGGAAATTGTTCTTCAGCTTTCTGCTCCTGCCTAGAGCCAGTAACAAGACTTTCACTGTGATTCTGCAAAGTGTAAGGAAATGGACTGAAGCACAATGGCTTGATAGAAATGCTGCAAGCTGAGAGATTACTTTGTTGCACTAATCCTACCAATGATTAGAGCATGACAGGGATGGAGAACATCTTCCAGTCAATATGACAGACTGAGCTGACTTGGAAGAAACATTTCCCAAAGTTCCAAACATGTGAAAATGACTCACTCCAAAAAAAAAAAAAAAAATCAAGATTTTAGCCATACTATAAAGCAAGAGGAAAATGCCTGAGTGCTTTTTAAAAAAAATGAATTCAGGGAAGCCGGGATGGCTCAGTGGGTAAAGTGCTCACTTTGCAGAGCCGGGGACCGAGGATCGAATCCCGGCCCAGGTCCGTGCAGAACCATATGCTGAACTGGGAGCTCCCCCAGTTCAGTTCTGTCTGTCTGTCTGTCTCTCTCTCTCTGTCTCTCTGTCAAAAATTAATAAAATAAATAAAATTTTTAAAAAAAAATTAAAAAAAAAAAAATGAATTCAAGTCTAAGAGGTGAACGCAAGCTGAGGCCAAAATAGCACCAAGTTCCATACAATTCAGATATGGGCTTTAGTCGTTCAGAACTGATGTCCCATTAGGTTGGATGTCTTGGCCACAGGCCCCCTGTGGGCAGTCCTATCCAGCTATAAAACTGGGACTAGATGAACTTAACTGGTCCGCTATGGGAAGGGTAAGGAAGCTCACCATCTCTTGTGGCCTGAGGAGTAAAAACTTCATCAAGAAACTGAAACACCAGGCTCATGCCATGGGTGTGGGGTCTGATTCAGGTGATAGAGAGGATACTCAAAATAATAATAAATAAATAATAAATAAATAAATAAAGGTATGTGGGATGGCTTGGCACTTCGAGCACTTGCCTTGTAGCCCCAGGGTCCAAGGATTAAGTCCCCAGCCCGGCCCCGGCCCGTGCAGACCCATATGCTGAACTGGGGTGTGCTTCCCAAGTGGGAGCCCCCGGCTTGCAGGGGCATGTTTCCCATGTGAGAGGCCCTCAGCCCAGTTCCTGCCCTGTGCAGCCCCATGCCCACCTGTGTAGAAGGAAACTATGTCAAAAAACTGATGATGTACAACTACGGAGACTGTTCTGGGCCCTCCCCCTTCTCTTTGTCTCTTCCTGTCTCTGTCAAAACAATAAAATAAATCTTTAAAAATAATAATACAAAGTCTATTTCTAAAGCAATGAACCTGTCCTCTAGGAGCATTTTTCACAGCCCAGGACAACTCAGACTCTCATGAACATAATACCCTCTGAAGTTGGTCTCACAATAAAAAATTATAGATCAGTAATGAAACAAACTTACAAAAGGAAAATCAACAAATGCAATAAATCATAGAATATTTGGGGCAACCATAGAAAGGTGGCCTCAAGACTATTCTCCATAATGTGTTCCTCAGAATACTAGGGACCGGAAACATTCTGCATTAAAGGGGTTCTGGGACCAAATGAGCCTGGAGAACACATCAAATGTATCTGTAGATTCCCTTTAGAGATTCACAAAGCTCATTAATACTATATAAAAGCTCTGACAAATTCTGTAGTTTCTCAACCTGGTTCCTTTGTCTACCCACTCTCTCCTAAATGTAACTGACCTGATAGCTTTTCTTCTTTATCTAAACACCTATACACATCTCACGACAATGGGGTTTTACAGCACACAGTTGGATAAATACTGACTTAGAGAAGTCCTCACTCCTAATCCTCTCCCCAGACTCCAAATCCATTCCCAGCCTCTTTATCTACCTACCTCAACCCAAAAAAACTATATGTTCTCATCACACAGGTTACCTTTCCCCAAAAAAGTACAGTAAGTTACTGCAAACTTCCATGTCTGTATTCCTACAGTTCCTTCAGTTTGAATGGCTTTCCAAAATCCTATTCTCATTCTCCAAATTTTAGCTCAAATATTCCCCACCCAACGATCTGGAATAAAATACTCCAGGGTGCTTTCCTTGAACTTTGATTACAGGCAACTACTTCTCTTAGCAGTATGTTATGGATACATGTTTTCAGCATGTCTGCCCACCAGCCTCTTGAATAATAATGACTCTCCATTGAAGTGGGTGTGCATTAATAAAGAGCTGGGGCCTGGAAGGCAGACACAATCAGCTTCAAATCAGGGAGCTCTCTATTGTGAATAAGCCTTGGTTTCCTCCTCTTGAAAAAGGGAGACAATCACCTCTGCCTTGTAAGATGTAAGAATTAGAAATGATGTGCAAAACAGTGTGCTGAGCAAAAGAAGTCAGCATAAAAGCATATACGTGCCAATATCTCACTTACAGAAAGTTAAAAACAACTGACAAAATTGATCCATGAGAAGTCAAAATAGTAGTTATCTTCTCAGGGTGGGGGATAGTAACTAATAAAAGTCCTGGGGTTCTGTTTCTTGATCTGGGCACTAGTTATGTGGGTGTTACACTCTGTAAAAAGTTGAGCTGTGCACTTTTTACTCGTTCACGTCTCTGAACTTACTTTAATGCAAATGTCACATTTATTTTTAGCGATGTGTGCAATGTACCTGGGGAACAGCGGGCAGTCAAGGTGGATTTTCAGTGAGTGTTTTGGTATTCCACTCTTCGGTGCTTACTGAATTACACTCCCCAGAGAACAGTAAAAAGGGTAATGCTGAGACAGGGGCCCAGGCCTGATCATTGTTTGCAGGCTAAGAAGTTGGCAATGCTAACTTGGACCTCAGGGAAAAGCAGGGCTGCCAACCACTCAGTCCAGGCTGAGGATGCATTTGCTGAGTCCCCTGATGGTGCCTGGATAGCAAGCCGGCTGAAGAGCTCCAACCTAGATCCCACACCCACCTGTGGCCAGAGAGGCTGGGAATTCAGACAGGAAGGGATGCAACATTAATGATCCTAGGAATTAGGAATCAATCCTTTCCAGGAGATAAGTTATCAGAATGTGGTCCCTGATTACAGTTTTAGGAGATAACAGCACATTAAAAATGTGATCATGCAGACAGAAACTAACCTACAGTGCTCGTTATAACACATACTTGACTCTGAGCTAACTTTTTAAGAGACCTAAACACTTTCTTCCTGACCTGTATCTAAAATGCAGGCCATTTCCCGATTAGTACTCACTCTGAAAACTTCAATAGTGTTCCATAAGAAGGCATGGAATTCTTGAGGAGTAAAAATACATTTACCAGCTAGAAAAGCAAAGATTCAGAAAAGTCCAGCAACCAGCAACTCATGGCAAAGCTGCACTAGAACTCAGCAGTCATCTCTCTTGTCCTTCGAGTGTGTTTGTCCCAGAAGGTTGCTTACCCTGCCCCTGGGTCACTGAGGCTGTCCATGTTGAGAGTCTCAAGCAAGAATACAAGAAACTGGCTGCTCACAGGCTTAGCTCTGACCCAGTAACACCTCTATACAGAAGAATCAGGAGACTGGGAGGGGCTCACTCCTCTGTCTAATCTCTATCTTGGGGTAGGTGTGAGGGTGAGGTGGAGGGGAAAGGTTTTACTCAAAGAAATAGTAAATTTGTGACTCCTCACAGATCCTTTTGTCCTCTCTCAAAAAACAGGAATTTTCAAAAAAAAACTACATGAAGAAAATACAGGAAAGAAAATGGCAAAGATCCATGCCCTCCTCTGACCTCTAGTTCCCACATTTGTCCTTATTCTTTGGAAAAATGTTAAAATGATTCCCATAACTTCAGTTGGCTCAGGGCAGAGTCCAGCCCCAATCTGCCTTTTCACTCCCTCAGGAAATGTCTGGTCAGTGTCTACAGGTGTTTCCAGGGGCTCTGTGGCAGGTGCTTGAGTGACACAAAGATGGCTAAGGTACCCTCACAGCCCTCAAGGAGTGTAAGTACGGTGGAGGAGATCATGCATGGGCAAAAGCAGGTGGTGCTGCAGGAAGAACAGTGTCAGCCCTGGGGAAAGCCCAGATGGGGACCAAGAGGTCACTACCACCCTCAGCTCCTGCTAGGCACCAAGCCCCAGGTCACATAAACACCCAGACCAATATGGGCTCTGGGAGGAGATTCCCCTTGAGAAAACCCAGGCTACAGTTACTTGTAGTAATAATAGCAGCAAAAATCATATCCTACAGCAGGGGTGGCCAACAAGTCGATCGCAGTCGACCAGTTGATCGCGAGGCCAATTTTGGTCGATCGTCGATCGCTCGCAATGTCTGGGGTGGAATTCCGTGTACCATGGACTTTGAAGCGATTGTAGAAGACAAAACTTTCTAGCAATAGTTTAATGCATTCTGGGAATTTGCCAAGGTCATAAATTCCTAGAATTCTGAC
>PVKE010027338.1:0-21626 GCA_004027555.1 Craseonycteris thonglongyai | reverse complement strand
AAAACAAACAATCCAATTAAAAAATGGGCAGATGACCTTAACAGACACTTCTCTCATGAAGACATACATATGGCCAACAGATATATGAAAAAATGCTCCACTTTACTAGCAATTAGGGAGATGCAAATAAAAACCACAATGAGATACCATCTTACACCTGTTAGAATGGCTATAATCAACAAGACAAGGGATAACAAGTTCTGGAGAGGCTGTGGACAAAAAGGAACCCTTATACACTGCTGGTGGGAATGTAAACTGGTACAACTACTATGGAAGGCTGTATGGAGATTCCTCAAAAAATTAGGAATGGAACTACCATATGACCCAGCAATCCCTCTACTAAGTATCTACCCAAAAAACCTGAAAACCTTAATCTTTAAAGATGTTTGTACCCACATGTTCATCACAGCACTGTTCACAGTAGCCAGAACATGTAAACAACCAAAATGCACTTCGATAGATGGCTGGATAAAGAAGATGTGGCACATTTACACGATGGAATACTACTCAGTGATAAAAAATGATGAAATACAGTCATTTGTGACAACATGGATGGACCTAGAGACTATCTTATTAAGCGAAATAAGTCAGACTGAAAGAATCAGGAAACATATGACCTCACTTATAGGTGAATATAAAACTGAAAGTAACAAAGACACTAAGACCTATGGACATACTCAATAGCTGGATGATTGCCTGAGGGAAGGAGAAGAGGGGGGACAGAGAGTGGGAGGGGAGGTGGGAGTAGGCACCAGCATTGTGGACACACTCAATAGTTTAGTGGTTACCTGGGGAGGGGAGAAGAGGGGAGAAGGAGAGTTGGGGGTGGGGTGGGAGTGGACACCAGATATATGGTGATGGAAGGGGAGCTGATTCTGGGTGGTGAGCACATAATGCGATACATGGGTGATGTGATGTGGACTTGTACATCCCGAAACTATCTAATTGTTACCAATCAATGTCACCCCAATAAATTTAACAATAAAATAAAAAGATTAACACATAGGCGCCCTATCTGCACATAAGCACATAAACAAACCGTGTGTAAGAAGTAGCTTTAGCCATAGTTGTGGGCATTCTATTTTCAGGTGTCCCCTCTCCTTAGAGAGCTTTGTCTTTTCTTTCAATAAATCTCTGCTGTTTAACCTTTCCAAAAAAAAAAAAATATATATATATATATATATATTCCAAGAAGAGCAATTAACTAATAACTAACTAAAAAGTAATATTTATTGATCATTTTAATGGGAAATATAATCCATTTATTCTCACAACTGGCTTCTAAGGTAAGTATTAATAACATCACCTGTTTCAAATCAGAAAATTAAACCACAGAGGAGTTATATAACTTCCTCCAAATGATGTCACTAGTAAACAGGTGATGCTGGGCTATGAAGCCAAATGATCTTCAGATCACACCTTTCTAACCAAATAAGCAACATTTAAGCAATGTTGTCTTCCTCATAAAGTCTATAAAAGCATTTCTTATAAGAATTATTAAAGAAACTGAAACTGTTCAACTCAGAAAACAAAAGACATTGGAGAAAATAATGAATAGAGACTAATAGTAAAAAATAAAATTCTGAGCTATACTGTGTACAAATTATTTCTGAAAATCAATCCATCAATCCATCTGAGACAGAGTATGAATACTTTATTACCAATATGATGTTCAAATTATGCATATTTGAGCTTGAAACCTTCTAAAAATCTTAACAAATTGCATTTGTCCTAAAACACAGTAAAGAAGGAGTTAGAAATATTAACAGGTTTTATCCTCAAGAAGCCAAGCAGCAGAGTTCTCCTAACAGTAAAAAATGCAACTAAGTCTACCTGCTTTTGTTTATCATAAAAATAAGTAAAGATTAGCATTCTGTTTATCTGTTTTTCTCTCTTCTGTGTTCAAAATGTGTGTGAAGGCCCAGGGGTCTGAACACTTCTGGGTTACTTACAGTATTTCTGGGCATCCAAGACTGTGGTGATGATGATACTTGCTGCATTGGCCTAGACCAGGGGTCTCCAAACTAAGGCCCATGGGCCAGATGCGGCCGCGAGGCCCTCTCATCCGGCCCGTGGAGAACTTTTTATCGGAATAAAATAATATTAAATAAATAATTAAAAACAATATCTATGTTTTGTTTCTTTTTTATTTGGACCTCGAGTGTGTACTCAGTCCCCAAACTGCTGTTTGATAGTTAATGCAGCCCGCAGACTGAAAAGTTTGGAGACCCCTGGCTTAGACGATAGCATCTAGTCACACCCTGACAAAGATGCATATCTGTACTTGAAGTTCTACATGTCAACCCATCCATGACAAACTACCAGGTAGGGAAAGTCAGTCTTTACTGCTTCCAGCATCCTCATTTTAAACTCCTATCCTCTTGAAAGAAGAGGGTAACCCATTTGCTAGTTTGTTTATTGTTTTTTTGAATCCTCTTTCCTCAACTCATTAAAAAATATGCTCTTATGAAAGAGTCTGATGCCCAATACAGATATTCCCTACTTAAGTATGAATTCAAGAAATTTATTACCTTTGTTATTGACAATTATATTGTATAAAGTATCATAAATCTGTTATGAAATAAATGGCTTTGCTTTTTTTGTAAGATAATTCCAAAATAAGTGGGCCTATAGAAAAAATTATTTTAAGTAACCACATGAGTGTGTGGGTGAAAAATCTGAGCTGAAAAGAGCAATACTTTTGTTTACCTCAACACTCATGAATTTGAGTATATCTATAATTTCATGTTACCATTTACATACAAGCTTTAAGTTTTAAAGGAGACATTTTGAAAATTATAGAAGAAGGCTGTCCATAACTTATACAGCCATGTAAATGTTCTCATTATATTGACAATGGCTGAATTTTATCCAGACAGCCCTCATATATACATTGCAAAGATGTGTTTTTGTAGATGTCACAACTAGGAGTTCACATCAGAAGACACTACCATGAGGAACACTAGAAACATGCTTACACAACTCAAATGTAAAAAGACTTAAACTCTATTAAACAATCATAAATTTTCCCACCATCAGCTAAGCATGATGGATTGATCACATCCATTTATCAGTAATCCTTCCCCCCAAACCATGTAATAACATTAAAGGATGTAAAAATAAGTGATATAAACTAACAAGACCAAAGACAGCAAAGATTTGAACATGTCAACAATAGGAAAACAAATGAAGAAGAAATAAATAGAGAAAATTGAACATTAAATGCTTGTAGATAGTGCTTGTATAAGAAAAAGTCAATTCATGCTTCAAAAACCCAGAAGTTGGAATATCAGGAATCTCAGAAGGAATTCTTAGAATTAGCTGAAAATACCATTATAATGCAGCTAGACATCAGATCCCCTTTTTCACTGAGATATATTACTTCACTAAGAGTGACAAGTAACAAACTGAGAGAGGTAAGTTCATTATTTGGAGAACCTCTGAACTTGGACACCAATGAGAGCAGGAAAGAGTGGAGGTAAAGCTAATGAGTCTACAGTGAACAGTCACATCACTTATTGCTGATTATCTTCTCCTCCAAGGAAAGCATCAGAAGAAATCTCCTCTAAGTAGGCTGATTGTTTCCAGAGAAAAGTTCCACAGATACTAATGGTTTCATGTTTTTCCAAAACACTGCCTATCCAATCACCATAAGTGAAACTCACTAATAGTCTAGCCCAGGGTGTCAAACTCAATTAAAACATGGGCCATTTGGTGCAACAGGCAAGACTCACGTGGGCCACATCACATTTACAAACATCGCGGGAACTGAGTCAGCGCATTTATACATGTCAACAGGCCCCCGGGAAAGGCACTGGGCCACATGTATACTCGTCTTCCGTAGTTAAAGGGTTAATGAAGGAATTGTGTGTACGGTATTGCCTTGATCTCCCCTAAGCTCTATTTTCTTCATAAAAATTTTTTCTATTTTTTTTTATTTCAGAGCATCGTGGGCCACAAAAAATTACCTCAGGGGCTGCATGTGGCCCGCGGGCCGCCAGTTTGACACCACTAGTCTTGCCCATCATGAAAACAGTGTATCAAATCATCATTTTACTGTCTCATTTCTAAACACAAATAACCAGTCAAGGATCTTCAAGAAAACCTCCAAAGCGAAAGTCCAAAAGCAAGTTAGAAAATTTCAGAAAGAGAAAGAAATGTAAATCAGAAAAAATGTTAAATAAATAAAAAATGCTCAGGATACAAGAACAGCTTTTAAAAAGCTATACTGTTTTCAGAATAATAGGATATTACATCCATGAAATGTGAATGGAGATGATAGGCTTATGAGCTCATGGGAATATAATAAATATGATAAACTTTAAAATTCAATACAATAGTTTGAAGATAGAGTCAATTAAATATTCCAGAAAGTAGAACAAAAGAATAAACCAAAATGAGTAATAGGAGTTAATACATTAGAAAATGAGCCAAACATTGATGGTACCAGAGATACCAGAGAATCCAAAAGGAAAACATTTGCAAAGAATTAACTCAATGATATTTCACAGTACATATGCTTCTGATTTGAAAGTGTCCACTGAGTACTTGGCATCATCATGAAGAAACATAGTTTTACTATGGAATGCCCAGGGTAAAATTTAAGAAACTATGAGATAAATAAAAAGTCCTAAAAGCTTTCAAAGAAAAAATAAATATCATATACAAAGGACAAAGAACCTTAATGACACTAAATTCCTCAAGAACAACATAAAACGTCATCACACCAAAGAAAATATGAAGGAAAATTAAAGTTATCTGATAATTTTATTAGCAGCCAGACTATTGTTTTTGAGGGCCGAATAAGCCCTTTTAAAACTTCATAATCTAAAAATATATTTCACTGTGTAGCTTTTCTCTTTTTATTGTTAAATGTATTGGGGTGACATTGGTTAGTAAAAATTACATAGGTTCCAGGTGTACAATTCTACAACACATCGTGTATGTATTGCATTATGTACTCACCACCCAGAGCAGGTTCTCTTTCCATTACCATTGAAAGGTAGTATGGATTATTTCTTAACAAAAAAGTCAGAGGTGTCCTTCAGCAGAGTAAATGAAAAAATAGAAAAACTGAGGGGCCATTCAACACAGAAAAGAGAGAGAAGGATTTTCCAGAATATCAGCAAAGAAATTCCAATAGTTGGCAGCAGGCAAAGGAAGTGATTAGGTGATTTTGAACAAGGTGGTGGAAAGCTCTCTAAGAAAGTTCTGTGAGCAATAATGAAAAATAGGCTGTAGGAGATGGGAATTTTTACATAAGATATTGAAATATCAATGAAAAGGGTTTTAAGGAATTATGTAATTGTTAAAAATTCATGAGACATGCAATAAAACCATAAGCAAATGAAAAATCTTGGCATTGTTAAGTATAGGAAAATCAAAAATTTGTAAAAGAAAAGAAATGTAATAAGTGCATAATACTTGACTTAGCAGTGAAAATACTTATATATTCATAACAAAACTGAACATCACTTTAAATCAGTTTTATTGTAGCTGCTTTGGAAGATGAGAGGAGGTATAGTAGTGTTATATAAAGACTTCATTATCATTTTCTGTGATTGAATTATAAAAGGTGGGTAAAGAAATAGCAGTCTAAGCATTCAAATAATATATAAAATACCATGAAAGATACCTAAAGTGGTTGAAATAAATTACTCTGAAGAGAATATCATGGAGACTAGGAAAGTAGAAAACTGAAATTTTATTAGCAGCCTTGTAGTATTATTTTCTTTTTCAAACAGCACACACACATTGTTTTATTACAAAGCAATATGTTTAAAAACAGCCCCGAAGAACTATTTCTTTTTCACATCAAAAGAAAGGAATATTTGACCAGTTCACATGACCATTTTTCAATACTTCAATCATACAAATGCAATATATAGGTGCATCCATTTTCAACCTTTCTTAGAAAAAGACAATCTGGTTTAGAATTTTTTTTAATCTACAGGTTACGTAGAAATAACTAATATTAATAAAATATATACTATAAAATACATATTTAGAGGCATGCATGCATGCAACATTTTCTATCAATATTCAAAAGCATGCCATATAATTCACATATGTGGTCAATTGTTAGAACACTATATTAACACTACCATTGGACTTCAAGAGACAATTTATTGGCAGCATTACCCCGGGACGAGCCTAGAGACTTGCAGTTGCAGCCATCTTCCCCAGGAGTATCAAATACTCAGTCACCTTTGTGTATCTTGGATTCATGCCAAGGTTACACCATGAGGTGGTTTGAAAACCTTTTCCTGTGAGGTTGCTGTGCTGATGTCTACAAAATATGATTCATAAGTCATTTACACTCTTTATGTATAGTCTAAACAACTCTCTTTGAAAGGTATTTTCTTATATTTATCCTTGTGGAAGTTCATATGCCAGTTTTTTTCTCACTGATGCAGGCTTTTGAAATATTTCTGCAGCTGGCATTTCACTGTCTGGCATTACAGCCACTGAAGTCACTCACTACATCATTTATAACAATCTAAAATGAGGCCAGTGCTCACACCATGCTTTGGAGAAACTAACTAGTAAAAATAAAACAATACTGTCCTACATTGACCCTCCTTTTGCTCCTTGTTTACTGGCCCTGAACTAGGTCCCTCTGCATGGCAAAGCAAGCTGCTCAAAACCATGGTGATGTTTTGATCAATTGTAAACAAGTTTATAGATTTAAATCATTTTTATTTCTTTGGTGATCCTTTATTCTTATCTGTACAGCAATAGGTTATTTCATTATTATTACTTATTACTGTGACTACTGTTCTGAAATGATAGAAACCCAACTCAAACCAGCTTAGCTAAAACGAGTGAATTATTGTAATGATTTAAAAGTATTTCATAAAAACTAAACACAGAAACAAAGCCTGGACTCAAGGAAGACTGGAGTCAAGTGCTCTAATATCATCCTGTTCATTTTTTTCTTTGTGCACTATTTTTATTCTTACTTGGAGCATAATTGTAGCTTTTCCATCCATATAGCAGAAGTACTTAATTTTTTTTGTGTGTTGACCAAGGCATAGTAACAAATATAGTACATTTTATTTTGATTTTCATTATACTGAAGGTGAATTTATTTATCTTTACTTTTCTATTTGTAACTATTTGTAAATTTCCCCTTTCCATAATTGGCCTATTTGGGGGAAAGGGTAACAGTATTCATAATTTTAAATTTTTTATGAGTACCTTATATTTTTTCATGATATCTGCCCCTTTTCTATAATATATATTACTAGTTTGTTTCTTTTTTCTTAGCTTTTTATGTGGTATTTGGTGTAAATAAAGTTTTAATGTTTCTATTTTTTTAAGTTACAAGCTTTTGTGTCATGTTCAGAAAGTTGTCAGTGATTGCATAACTATTTTTTCTACATTATATTGTAGTAATTCTATGAATTATTTACATCTTGATGTGTCTGTAATTTATTTTATAAGATATAAGGTAAATATTCTTCTTTACTCTGAACTATTTTGCTTCTTGATTTAATAATTTTATTAATATTTCTATTCTTTGAAAAAGCAACCTCTTTCTCTCTCTCTCTCTCTGTCTCTCTCTCTCTCTCTCTCTCACAAATTACACCCCAGTACCACCTAAAACTCAGTGACATCAAATAAAAATTATTCATGATTCTGTGGGTCAGAGATTCAGAAAGGTTTCAGCTGTTTGCTTTGTCTCAACTGCATGTTGTATTAGCTCAGGTGAGTGGTATTGTGGAACACAACTGCAAGATGTCTTCTCTTACTTTGTTGTCTTCACATCCCTTGACCTCATTTTCTCTCACAAAACACAGCCTCTCATCCTTCAGGGTTTCTCCATGTGGCTTAGGCATCTCACCACACAACAATCTCAGAATAGTCTCGCGATTTCCAAAAGTCAGAAAAAGGAAGCTGCCAGGCTATTCAAGGGTTAAACCCAGTACTAACATTGTGTGACTTCCACTGTAATTTGCTGGCCAATGCCATCACATAACTATCCCTCACTAGTTTCAAGGGGATGAAGAAATAGATCCCATTTCATTCTGGAGAAGAGACAATGCCACATTATCAAAATACATATGCAGCAGATTTTTTATAGCAACCATCTCTGGAAAATGCATTTCAGCACACATACAAAGATCACATAAACATACACAAACATTAACTCTTATCATTCAACACCATGATATGCCATTCTTCTTATTTAATTTTAAGTATTTAGTTAAAATACTAATTACTGCATATGAACAATGTGAGAGACCTTCTGTCAAGGCAGTAATGATGGAGGAGTAAAACCTCATAGAACAGGATCTTCCTAGTGCTTGTACATTTCTGTAATGCTCCTCAGTAAAACTTCTATTCCATACCATTGTACAGTCATTCTTATATTAACACACTTTCAATACTATAAAAGTAAAAACATCGTAAAAGTATTATCTTGATTGTCACTGTTGTGAATTATCTCCATCTTCTCGTTAAACTTCTAAAAAAAGACCAAACTTGTTATAAATATATGACTGTATTTTGCAATCAATCACTGTATCACTCGAAGTCCCAGCAGAAAAATGCTGGCATACTCAAAGGATTTAGTGAGGATAGTTTGATGGAATGGTGACTAATTATAAAAGTTTAAACAGGGTTAAGGGAAGCAATAAAAGACAGTGGAGGACCCAGGGACTAGTGACAAAGGGACACCATTACCACCACTTAGCCTGAGGAATAAAAAGAGAAAAAGCCCAGAGTAAACTCAAAGCCATGAATGAATGACTGACTGCCTTCCCTGAATGTAAACATAGCTGCAGCTTCTGCTAGGAGAACTGCGGAAGAAGGAGGCTAAACCAAGACAGCTCTTCTTTTTGACCTTCCAGTCTCGTGCCAGTACCTCCTGTTGACCATTCTAACCAATAACTAGAAGGCAGGGATCTACCTGATCCCAGAGTCCTCACTTTAACCACTGAGCTTTAGCCTATTAAAACTTTCTCTTGTCTGGCTGCATTGATTTAAATCAATGACTGATTTAATCTTGTGTAATTTTAATTTTGAAAGATTCTATTTACTCTAAAATAATTTCAGTGACAGGAAGAGAAGACAGTTTGTCTTTTTATTCATTGAATGGTAGAGTATCAAGTGTTCACCATGATGTGAACCTTTATTAAGAAAGATATGTTTGAACATACTTAGGAAATAGTTTTATTTCTGTATATTACAAAAATTTTTTTTTAATTGGAGTACAATTCTTTAACAAATTTAAAATTACAAAGTTCACCAACCACAATGTGCATACAACTCTTTCTTATTGACTATGTATTTTTTCAATACCTGTTTTGTCAGACACTGTGCTAGACATAAGATCTCATGTTATAAATTATGACATCAGGGTATTTATAATTCACACTATACTTTAACTTCCAAAATTATTTAACTTCTCCTGATCTCAGTTTGCTTCTGTGAGAAAATGAAGTTAGTTTAAGAGTCATTCTATCTTCAACATTCCTTTAGACCTCAAAGAGTCTATGGATTTGAAGGTAATTTTATTAATTACTTGATATCTCTCAGCTAAATTTTGAAACCCTGATCTTTGCATACATTCCAGACACCTGTTCTGTGCCATATCATTGTTAGTTCTTGGCCTCGAAAATTCTCAGTGTGTTTGCCCAGAAAATAAGGGAAGGGAGGTGACTTTATTACATAAGCCTTTTCAAATATGTATGTATGAACATCTCTCATCCATAAATATGGCATAGAAATGAACTACATTTATATATTTTTCCAATTCTGTTTTTGTATTAACTGAACACAATTTCAGTTTCAGAAGGAACTCTGGGACACATAAAATTCCTAAATACAACAAGTAGTGATGTTTTAGTATAGGAATAGTTAGTGTGGGGATATTAGAAGCTACATTTCCACCCATTTTTAAATTTACGAAGACTTTTTTTTAATATTTATTTATTTATTTATTGTTTTTTGACAGAGACAGAGAGAGAGAGAGAGAGAGAGAGAGAGAGAGAGAGACAGAGACAGAGACAGAGAGAGAACTGAACTGGGGGAGCTCCCAGTTCAGCATATGGTTCCGCACGGGTCGGGGCCGGGACTCGATCCCTGGTCCCCGGCGCTGCAAAGTGAGTGCTTAATCCACTGAGCCATCCCAGCTTCCCCTACCAAGACTTTTGTTACCTAAAATTTATTTAATTATTGTCATTATAATTAAAACAACCTACACTCTTTGATGCTACAATGTGCTGTCATCATATAACCACAGGTTTCTGGTATTCTGAAGGAAGTAATATTGTTACAAGCACAAAAAGTAGTGTATTTAGCTGCTTGTATTATAATTTTTCATTTTTGATGGCAGAAGAAATGACACATTTTTTCATATTCTAGTTACCTAAAATTAGATAATTAGGTGTGGGTCCACTCATTTATTAATTCATACAGCCTATAATCCTTCAGTGAAAAGTGGGAAGAGTAAAATCAATATTGTGAAAATCAGCATCTTTTAAACAAAGTGTTGCACATATGGCTAGGATATCTTTCATCTTTCTTTTTCTATCTAAATTCAGATTATGAGTTGATTTGCTTTATCTAGATTTAAACTACTTGTAGACCCTTGCTACATATAAGATTGAAAGTGATGTGAAACCTGGAAACAATTAAAGTTCATCTTGTAAGTGATAGAAAACATCACTGAAGCTTCAATTGCTTCTCTCCCACTGTTAGGGAAATAGAATTGAGACTCGACTTTTCTACCTCTGATTGGTGTGCCCAACAGAAAGTGAACAATCATTTAGCACACAGAACCTTAATGGTGCAACTCAGGATTTATTATGTAAAGTGCTCTCCTAAAGTACCATACTTAAAAATGATTTTGCTTTAATGGGTGACGAAAATGCTCTAGGCTTTAAGAGTATTTTGTTTGAAAATATACAGTCTTTCTGTCTCAGTCATACAAGGCTTTAATTTTTTTTCTGTAAACAGGTACAACTTAAAATGTTATATAATAGGATTTTCTTTGTTTTAGTTATGATATCAGGAAAGCAAACTGAAGAAATATATAATATAGGCTAATTTTTCTTTCCTAAAACATTACCACATCTGCTGAAATTTCAGAAGACTCCATTGACTTCTACTATTACATTGTTCCCTTTGTCCTCTCTCAGCAATCCTATGGGACTCAAGTGGCATTAGTCTCAAGGAAGCTTCCATAAACTAGATGTAGTTGCATTTGAAACATATGGCGTGTCTTTCTACATTTGATTCTGATAGAAACAGCAGGCATTATTCAAATGTGACTTATAATGCTGATTTGTTTAATTATAACCTAGAAGAGAGGAACTATGATGATTAGTGTTTTACAAATGATAAAACTGGAAACCAGGGAGGTTAAATGACTTACTCCAAATAAAACCACTAACAGGTAGTAGTCTCATTTGAATCCAGGCAATCCAGCCTCAAGAGCTATGTTACTCAGCACTCTGCAAGTGTTACTAAGTACACCTTTTATTCTATAATTTTTTTTAAAGATTTATTTTAGATAGGGAGAGAGAGACATAGAGAGATAGAGAGAAGGGGGAGGGCCCAGAGCAGACTCCATAGTTGCACATCATCAGTTTTCCACACAGTTTTGTGCCACACAGCTGGGCAGGGGCCACATCGGGCAGGAACTGGGCTAGGGGCCTCCTGCATGGGAGACATGCCCCCTTGAGCCAGGGGACAAACCAAGGGGCAAGAACCAAACTGGGGGCCTCCTGTATGGGAAGTATACTCAAGTTCAGTATGTAGGTCTGCACGGCAGGGGCCGGGATTCAATCCTCAGTGTCCGAGGCTGCAAAGCAAGAACTTAACCCACTAAGCCATTCTGGCTTCCCCTCTCTCTATTATTTTATACTATCAAGTTTTCCTTTTATTTCACTAGATAGACAAAGATTAAATTGCTTTTTCTATTATTTATTTACTTGATAGTATCATCTCAACTAATAGTGTTTACTTGTCAAGCATATGTGAACTTGGGGCTTGAACAACTTGCTCCATCAAGGATCATTGTTTTTCCTCGTGGTCATGCTACTCTTGGTCCTTGTCCAAGCTTCCTTTTTCATCAGTACCAATCTCATACCCATTTCATCTGTTGTTCCTCCAAGTCACTTGCTTTCTCAAGTCTTCCCTTGCCTCTGCCAATATCTGTATAAATTACTTTCTCTACAATGTTTTCTTGAAGCCATTGATTCCTGTCAAGTTACTGAAAGGAAAAGTGATATTTTAAGGTTATTCTCATTAGAAAAATCAGGGGTGTATGTAGGTTCTGTGGCTGAGAACTGGGCTTTGATTTGAGTATTTAAAAACAGAAAAGTATGCTCAAGTCCACTTTTGCTAACAATGAGTGCTTAATATAAATTTAGTGGATTTTGAATTAATATATCAATCCTTCAAAATGAAAGCCATATTTAATTATTTCAAAATTAAAATTAATGTAATAGTTGTAGAGCATATAGAAAGAGAATACAGGTAGTTTTAATTAAGAATAAATATATGGAGACCTTGTGTGTTAATTTAGATTCTGTAGAACAAAGATAAAAGAGTAAATTGCTGAAACAGAGAAGGAGTAGGATGGTGGATAGTGAAACCTGTTGTTAGTGTCAGATATAGCTCTCATGCTCAGACACTTTGGTCAGACCTGGAAAATGGCCAAAAAGTGACTGTTAAGCCTATACTGTTGTTTAGAGTGTATTAAAAGTCCCAAGTTGAAGTTTATAGATATATCAGAAATGGGAAAAGGTAATGGATCTTTGCAATCAGCTTATGCATTACAGAACATTCCAAGTCAGGCATAGTTGTCAGATATCATAACATTACACAGGTTCTAGAGTATAAGGAATTATGCCTAGCCAGCAGCCATGTATCCAGAAGACAAAGATACTGATGAAGAAGTCTTGTAATTGAAAGGACTAAGATTGGGGGAGCAGTAGTGGACCAGGTTATTTATAAGATGGTAACTTAAAGTAGTAAGTCAGCAAGTAAGCAGGACTTCTGGCATTAGAAGGAAGAGGACAAGAAACCAAGAGGCTGACATGGGTGGGTGATCCTGTGGGCACCGAGAGTCTGGCTATCAGAACCCCAACTTATCAAATGCAGACTACAAGTTACATGACACGGGCCTCAGCAATGTCACTTTGATGACATAGTAGGAAGTAGAGTAAACAGGAAAAGGAATTTGGGATTCAATTGCAGGCTCTGTCAAGTGGGGATATGTGCCTTTGGACAGGTTACTTGACTTTTTCTGTAAAATGGAAATGTAAGAGAGAATATAAGATTTTCATGAGAAGTATGTAATGAGGGCATGTTATCATGTCTAAAATAGTGCCTGGAATAGAAATATATAAGCAAAAATATTGCCTTAATTGATTCAGGCTACTATAACAAAATACCACAAATTGTGTGGCTTATAAACAAAAGACATTTGTTTTTCACAATTCTGGAAGTTGAGGAGTGCCATCAAGATGCCATCAAGATTGTGCTCTGCCAGAAAAGCTCTTCCTACCTCAGAGCTGGTGCCTTCTCGCTGTGTTCTCACATATTGGAGTCTCTTTTATCAGACCACTAATCACATTCATGAGGGCTCCCCAAAGGTTCCACTTTGTGATACCATCATCAATGGGATTTAAAATTTCACCATGTCAATACATGCCAGTATTATTATAAAGAACACGTTATGTGAAACTTAGCATACAGAGCTTAAATGTAAGAATAAGGGGGCAGATGAATAAAGTAAGAGAGGTCAGCATTTTTTGGAGATGCAAAGAAAGAGATGAGCCCACAACTATGTTGATGTGCTAAAATAGGAACAGTGCATATTGAAAAATAAGGAGAAAATATACAATTCAGCTCAGGCAGGAGCTGATAGACAATAGAGATTTTGAGATTCTAAAATCCTAAGAAAGTGGTATGATGTTAAAAAAAAAAATGGAAGTAGATTTTCTATGTAGTCTTATTCTACTTGCAAAACCTACATACTCCTAGCTCCACCCCACACCTTCCAAATGATATTTTCTGGGAGTTGGACCTGGAATTCTGTACACTTGGCAAGCAAGACAACTGTTTTTCATGGATAATAAAGCTTGAAAATTACAGTTTTAGGATGATTCGATGTACAGCTCTGTTATCGTCACTTCTTGGGCTTTCTGGAGAGAGGAAGCAACAGGAGTTGTGAAGTTGATGCATGAACACTAGTGATATGGTCAGATCTGTCTATTTGAAAGATCACTGTATAGTTAACATTACATGAGATTGGGGAAAGGGAAGTAAAGTAGGTGATAAAACTAGTATGGGGGCTTGGATGAAAATATTTGTGTTTTTGTATAAATATTCAGATTATCTCATAAGCAATTAGTACATACTATATGGTTTTAGAATGGAAAATATTAGATTGATAATAACAAAATAAATGAAAAAAATTTCTAAAGTCATTCTCTTGTTTATTACTTATGTAATAATTATGGTTGTCAACAGTCATTTTAAAAGCTTATAATATATAAATCAGGAAAGATTTTTTATATTTTCTAAGGTTCCTGTAATCCTAAAAATTATGTCTAGTTATTGTTACTTATAATATGTAGGTGGGTCACAATAGCCTCCAACGAGTGAACTCCTACAAAGCTTATAATAAGAAAGAGGTTAGGGGATACCGGGATAGTACAGCAGGTTGTGCACTTGCCTTGCAACCATGAGGTCCAGGGATCAAATCCCAGCTCCGGCCCATGCAAACCCATATGCTGAACTACGGCACAACTCGTAACTGCCATGATAGCATGATGGCAAAGGTTCTCACCTCCCATGCAGGAAGCCCCTAGTTCGGTTCCTGCCCTGTGCAGCCCCACATCCACCTGTGTGGAATGAAACTATGTCACAACTAATGATGTACAACTATGGAAACTGTTCTGGGTCCTCCCCCTTCTCTCTCTCTCCCTCTCTCACCTTCTCTCAAACAATAAAATAAATTTAAAAATGAAAAGAAAGAGGACAAATACTTTAACAATTAACTTTAGTTCTTATTTTATATTATTCCCATATAATAATATGCCACATTATATTCTCAAATATTAATGATTATTAGTTTAACATGCTACAATAATCCATATCATAAACAGCAATTCAAGCTTAACATTTACGTTTTAAAAAGTATGTAGAGTGCCAAATGGCTACTAGACTTATCAGGGAGATCATTGATATGAAATAATATAGAATGCTAATTATAATTAAAAAATAATCATGGGGATGTACAGTACCCCATAGGGAATATAGTTAATACTATTCTAATATTAGAATATTGTAGAGTGTTAGATGGGTAATAGACTTGTTGCGGTTATCACTTTGTGAGGTATGTAAATGTCTAACCACTATGTTGTTTTGTACACCTGAAATTAATTAAAGAAAGAAAACTTACATTTACAAAGTCAACATTTATAGAATAAATTGATATTTTTGAACATTTTACCTGAAGGTAAAAATATCCTTCATGAAAGCCTAACAACCCCCCTACACACACACACACACACACACACACACACACACACACACACACCCTTTTCTTTTTTTAACTTAGATTGAGATTTAATTTTAAATAGTTCCTGGAGGCACAGAGTGTAAATTGATAGGGGTAGGCAGGCCATGAACTGGGGTACTGCTCTGAGGATATCCACCAATCCAGGAGACTATAATTTGAATGGTGGGATAGGCTGAATGTGAGAGGTCATGACACATAGCCTGAGACCCTGAATGGTGAGAGGTCAGAGAACAAATGTTTCTACCCCTGTGAATTTGAAGCTAATCGAGTGATATTTGTAGTGAATAACCTATGGGAAACAGACTACATATATATGAAAACTTCATGTATGACAGAAGTAGAATTCTTTATTGGGGAAAGAATAGGATTTTTAAACATTGAGGTGAGATAATTGGTTATACTTATTAAAGATAAAAATGGATTCCTACCTCACACTGTACAAAAAATTAATTAAAGATGAAATAAAACAAATGTTAAAAACAAAGTTTTATAAATTTTAGAAGAATATGTAAGAAATAGCTTGATAGTGACATAAACAAATTTATTTTCAATAAAACAGGAATAAAATCAGTATAAGAAAGTATTGAATTATGCCAACCACATTGAAAGTAAAAACGAGTTTATCATCAAAATATACAGAAAGTTATAAAACAAGACAGACACTGAGAGCTGTATTTGCAACATGTATGGAAGTTTTATAAGTTTAATAATCAGATTATAGTTTAAAAAACAAACTCATATAAATCAATAAGAAAATTCCTTGCATCAAATAAACTATGCAAGAATAGTACAGTTGACCCTTGAACAAGGTGGTTTTGAACATTTATGCATGGGTATTTTTCATTCACCAGCTCAATTCAAACCAGCATTATTTAAGAATCAGCTGGCAGATGGGAATCTGCCTACAGGGAGAGTCAATTTACTTTATAGGCTGATTTTTAACAGTGTGGCCTGTTGCAGTCCCTAACCCCAGTGTTGTTCAAAGGTCAACTGCAATTTTAGAGAAAACATGTAAAGCCAATAAATATACAAAAACAGATTAGTCTTATATATAATCAAGTTATGCGTATTAAGACTGAGATAACAGGGGATGCTAGGATAGCTCAACAGATTGAGCACTTGCCTTGCAACCACAAGGTCTGGGGATTGAATCCTGGCCCTGACCTGTGCAAACCCATATGTCTCCCATGTGGAAGGCTCCCAGTTTGGTTCCCACCCCATGTAGCCCCACATTCAACCATGTGAAATAAAACTACATTGAAACTAATGATGTACAACCACGAAGATTGCTCTGTCTCTCTGCCCTTCTCTCTGTCTCTCTGCCTCACTTTCTCTCTCTCAAACAATAAAATAAATTTTTAGAATAAAAAGATTGAGATAACATTTCACACCAGCTAGATAAGCAAAAATTGTAAAATTGGACAACACTTGGTGTTGGAAAGAACATGGCGAAAGAGAAACTTTTATACACAGCTGGAAGGAAAGTTTCTTGCTACAACCACTTTGAAAAATGGGTTTGCTAGTAAAGTTGAACAAACACAAAGTCTATAACCAGGCAGCTCTACTCCTAGGTATACATCTACTCTAAAGACCGTATTTAGATGAGTTTATATGGTTCTTGATTTTTTTTCAGTCTGACTTGTCTCGCTTAATATGATGATCTCAAGTTCCATCTATGTTGTCACAAATGACTGTTTCATCTTTTCTTATTGCTGAGTAATATTCCATTGTGTATATATACCACAACTTCTTACAAAACTCATGGACACAGTCAATAGATTTAGTGGTCATCTGAGGGTAAGAGGGAATGTGGGTAGGTGGGGGAGTAGGGAGGAGACATCAAATATACAGTGATTGAAAGAGAAATGACGTTGTGTGGTGAGCACATAATGCAATACATAGATGATGTAATGTACAATTGTACACCAGGTATTCGTGTAAGTTTTAGCATCTAATGTCACCCTAATAAACTTAACAATTAAAAAAAGAATGTATTTAAATACATCTCATTCTATAGGACTATATTGAAAGTCTTGGTGTCGTTTGAATTTCAAGAATTGTAATTGCTAATTTTAAGCTATACTGTTTAGCTCTCAGACAATGTAATTTACAATGTTCAACTATATTTTTATACTATTCTATTATTTTAATGATATTTTTTAGAATTGTTTTAATTAAGGTAAGCATAAAAAAACCCTGAATTTTAATCATAATTGTTTTGGTTTAATTATGTGCCATGTTATGCACTTGTAAAAATAGTTGAAATTACTCATATATACCTATTCTTCCAAAACAATTTTTTCCTTCCTCTTTCCCAAATCAAAGAAAAATTTTAACAGTAAATTCCTAGAAGTTTGTTATTATTTTTTTATTATTCATTATTATTTAAGGATTTTACACTTTTATAAATATGTCAAAAATGATGTCATTGGAATCAAATTATCATGTAAGAACACTGATGAAAATTATCAGTTACATATCAGTTCCTTGGAATAAAAATTTGTAGTTAAATGCAGTTCTAATGAAGCTCTTTCTTCACTTGAAGTGTCTCCTACATGAGATTGAGTTAGCCATTTAAACTCCCAGTTTTCGTTTCTTTATGAAAACTTGAGAAGATAACTTAGTTAAAGTATGAGATCTTATAAAACTTAAATACATTAGCTTATGTTTTTAATAGTCTCTTAATTCTACATACTTTAAGAAATTGAAAACTTGAAGTGAAGTATTAATTTGGAAAGCACAGGTAGACTATATTAGGTTAGCAAATAGTTTTAAAAGTTTAACATAGTCAATAAATTTATTCTTTCACCTTTTCATTTTACTATGTACAACAGAAGCAAATATGTACAAATACATATAATTTTAACTTTAACTAAAATATCTAATTTGTTAAAGACATACAATGTATTCTTAGAGTTCAAAGATGGTGCTATTGATTTCTGCTGGATCATAATACGTTTCATTAAGAACTGTTTGTAGGGATGCCAGGATGGCTTAGCGGGTGAAGTGCTTGACTTGCAACCTTGGAGTCTGAGGATCAAATCCTGGCCCCAGCCCATGCGAACCCATATGCTGAACTGGTGTCTGGCCCCAGTTTAGTTCATGCCAGGGTGAGCTTCCCCTGTGGGAGGCCCCCAGCCTGGTTCCCACCCTGTGCTCTATACCCCTCCACCACCCACTCACATATGTGGAATGAAACTATGTTGAAAACTGGTGACATGTAACTATGGAGACTGCTCCGGGCCCTCCCCTTCTCTCTGTCTCTCTTTGTCTCTGTCTGTTTCTCGGTCAAAAACAATTAAAAAAATAAATCTTTGCAATGTGCTTTGAAGAACAGAGAGAGTATTAAACAGTCAAGAAAAAGCAAGAGGGCATTCAAAGTAGAGAAAGTATTATTACCAAAGCCAATGGAAACTGGTTAAGTACTAACTAGTAGGCCAGCTGAAATGGCTGGAGATGAAAATATAAAGCAGATAAGGACCCTAATGCGTGAGGCAGTTTGTTTCATCTGGGAATATAGTATCATAGAGGTAGGTAGGTGTCAGCAGCTCCCCTTTTCCACTGATATACCACTCCTCAGGGCATGCCTCCCCAAAGGTCCTACTGCACACAACATGCTCTGTCACTCAGTTATGTGTTAGTGCAAAAATAAAAGTAATACTCAGTATTGAAGTACCATTGGTTAATCTGCTCAATGTTGCCAATTTAATGAGTTATATATAAGTGTCAAGAAGAAGCGAGTAGGGGAAGCTGGGATGGCTCAGTAGGTTAAGCGCTCACTTTGCAGCGCCAGGGACCAGGGATCGAATCCCGGCCCCGGCCCGTGTGGAACCATATGCTGAACTGGGAGCTCCCCAAGTTCAGTTCTCTCTCTGTCTCTGTATCTCTCTCTCTGTCCAAACTAAAAATATAATATATATATATATATATATATTAAAAAAAAAAAAAAAAAAAAAAAAAAAAAAAAAAAAAAAAAAAAAAAAAAAAAAAAAAAAAAAAAAAAAAAAAAAAAAGAAGAAGCGAGTTGTAGATATTAAAAATCAGAACACAAACAAAAATGCCACCAGGAAACAATTCAAGAAATTCATAAATTCCTGGAAGAAATAGATTTGTGAACATGATCATAATATATGCAATAAGTATTCTCTCTAATATGATGAATACATGGGTACAGTAACCACATAGGAGTCCAAAGAAATATGATATTTGAATATATTTTAAATTCTTACTTATGATTTGGTTCCTAAAAACCTCCTGACAATATGATATTTCATATTACCAATAGCCAAAATATGAGTATAAAGGTAACATTAGTTTTCCATCAATAGATGAAAGGCTAAAGAAGATGTGTACTTATATAAAATAAAATATTATTCAGCAATAAAAAAGAATGAAATCTTGTCATTTGTTACAACATGGATAAACCTAGAGGGTATTATGCTAAGAGAAATAAGTAAGACAGAGAAAGACAAATACCAAATGATCTCACTTATATGTGAAATCTAAAAAATAAATGAATAAACAAAAGAACAAACAAAAATAGATACATAGAATTAGAGAATAAGCTAATGTTTGCCAAAGAGGTGGGGATAAAGAATGGGAATGATAAAAATAAATAAATTTACATTTAAAAAATATATATTAGATTTTATTTAATAAAAAGTCTGGAGAAAATAACATTTGGTTCCCAATCAGCAATTACTTAAAATAAATGCACAAAAAGCATAATTCTTTAAACAATCAAATTAAAATATATCACAATTATTTTAGTACAGTAATGAGGTTTAGTATATTTTGGGGGAAATTTAACAATTTTTACCCTATTTTACTGACATAATTGAAAGAAACTTGGCATAAAAATGATTTCTATGCATTTCTCTAGTCATCTTTTTTTCAAATACTATTGAATATTTTTCATGTATGCAATGCACCATCTTTCAACCTAAGGGTAGTGAAACCAGTGTACGTAGTTAAAATAATGTATATTTAAGAATATCATAACTTTAATAAGAAATATTAAGCAAGAATTTAGTTTTCTTAAATTATTTATTTGTATGTTTCAAGGAAAAATACCCAAAGCTATTCTAATTATTTATATGTTCTGCATAAAATTATAGAAAAATCACCTGCAGTAATTACTTTGTCCCACTCCTTTTAACAAATACAATCTCATTACCTCCATAGGAAATAAAGTGGTAGTAAAAATAAATAACAAGTGTGTTGAGTGCTGTGTGCCAGAAAATGTTTTAAGTATTTTTCATATTTACACTCATTTAATACTCAAATCCTCTTTGTAGTAGATTCTATTATTATCATTATTTCTCAGATGAAGAAAGTGAAGTTACAAGTATTTAGTTAACGAGTCTGTGGTTATGGGCTGAATTCCCAAGCATTCTGAATGAGAGGCAGCACTTCAGACTCTGTGGCACTAGCACTTAAAAATGTTTAAAGTGTGCCCCTTGTTTACAGCATGTCTCAGAGAAAGAGGTACTCATTAAATTTCTAATATGTGGCCAGCTTGGTGTGCCAAGCCTGTCACTAAAACTCAGCACAGACCTGCAATCCAGCTTCACCATGAGTAGGACACTAAATTCTGTTTCCTGTCCATTAGCTTGCTTAGATTCCTCAGACAGGTCAGCTCCTAAGATCTCTTTTTCATTCTCTGTGTCTCTGTCCATTAGCTCACTAGGTGGAGTGAAGTAAAAATCCACAAGTATCGAAGGGCATTTTGGTTGTTTCCATGTTCTGGTACATTTACACAATGGAATACTACTCAGCAATAAGAAAAGATGAAATACAGTCATTTGTGACAACATGGATGGACCTAGAGACCATCCTATTAAGCGAAATAAGTCAGACTGAAAGAATTGGGAAACATATGACCTCACTTATAGGTAGATTATAAAACTGAAAGTTACAAAGACACAGAGACCTATGGACACACTCCATAACTTGGTGATTGCCTGAGGGAAGGGGAGGAGGGGGGAAGGAGAGAGGGAGGGGAGGTGGGAGAGGGTACCAGCATTATGGACACACTCAATGGTTTGGTGGTTCCCTGGAGAGAGGGGAGCATGGGGGAGGG
>PVKE010027337.1:0-21673 GCA_004027555.1 Craseonycteris thonglongyai | reverse complement strand
GACCGAGGATCGAGTCCCGGCTCCGGCCCAGGCAGGACCCACGTGCTGAACTGCGGAGTTCCCACAGTTCGGTTCTCTAACTGTCTCTGTCTCTGTCTCTCTCTCTATCTGTCAAAAAGTAAAATAGAAATAACTATGCACTGAAGACAAAAAGATAATTTCTCTCTATAAATGTGAAAAGATAAAAAAAAAAAAAAAAGAAAGAAATCATAAAATTTAAAGAGACCTACCTACTTACAGAGAAGATCTGAAGTTCTCACCAGTGGAGACCTGACTTGACACTGGCCTGAAGTAGCCATGTTGGTTTTTCTCTTAGGAAAAGGGGGCAGGACAAACCTTTATAATTACTACCAGGATCACTTGTGCCAGCCTGCTCTACCCCCTTTTTCCCCGTAGAACCAAGGTGTGGCTTTTGTTGCCTACCTCTCCTGGGTATAATTCAATTTCTTTCTTTTTTTCTTTTTTTTTTTTAATTTTTTTTTCTTATTGAGAACTTCCACCTTTTCACTTTATTTATTTATTTATTTATTTATTTATTTTTGACAGAGAGAGAGAGAGAGAGAGAGAGTGATACAGAGAGAGAACTGAACTGGGGGAGCTCCCAGTTCAGCATATGGCTCCGCACGGGCCGGGGCCGGGATTCGATCCTCGGTCCCCGGCGCTGCAAAGTGAGCGCTTAACCCACTGAGCCATCCCGGCTTCCCCTATAATTCAATTTCTAATGCCCATTACCTATGAAGTATCATTAAGTCTTACAAATTCTGGGTTTCTTCAACTTTCCTGACTGGCTAGTATCGGACACTGGGCACTTGGGAAGTTTACCCAATTTTTGCCCTTCAGACAGGAGAAACTAGAGGCCTCTCTGAGAACCACAGAACTCGAGAGATGAAGGCAGGTCTGTGCGTAACAGTAGAGGGAGAAAAGGGCATGGAGGAAAAATACATCATATAGGCAAAGCCTCCCAGCCTCTTGAATGAGTTGTATCTAACTGGCTCCAACATGGAGCCGAAGAGTAGAGACCCAATGTAAAAACCTGCCCTTTGAGTGACTGCTAATGGGTACTGGTTTCTTTTCAGGGTGATGAAAAGGTTCTAAAATCCATTGTGGTGGTCATTGTATAACTCTGTGACACTAAAAATCACTAAATTGTACATTTAAAAATATGGTGGAAAAAAAAATGGTGAATCATATGGTATGTGAGTTACATCTCAACCTCTCTCTCTCTCTCATACAAATATAACCTGCTCCTCAGGACAGCACTTGGATTGTGATAAAAAACGAAACCTCAATATAGTCCATATCGAGACTCTGCTAAAGCTAAACTTCTCAAAAGGAACCCTTAGGGGGAAGCCGGGATGGCTTAGTGGGTTAAGCGCTCACTTTGCAGTCCCAGGGACCGAGGATTGAATCCCGGCCCCAGCCCGTGTGGACCCATATGCTGAACTGGCGAGTGCCCCCAGTTTGGTTCTCACTGGGGTGAGACCCCAGCCCAGTTCCTGCCCTGTGCAGCCCCTCACCCACCTGTGGAATGAAACTATGTGGAAAAACCAATGACGTGCAACTATGGAGACTGTTCTGGGCCCTCCCCCTTCTCTCTGTCTCTGTATCTCTCTGTCAAAAACAATAAAAAAAAAATTTTTTTTTTTTTTAAAAGAACCCTTAGGATTATAGAGACTTAGACTCTAGACTTAGTTATTATAGCAATTGTGAGACATTGGAAACAATGGGTACATTTTAAAAACAGTTTAAAAAAGAACATTGAGTGAAAAGTTGCTTGCATAAATGATGTGTACAGTCTCACATTTGTATAAATAAAGACAATTATATTTCTGTGGCACATGTATAAGTATGTAATAATGCACAGAAGTGGTGAACTGGTAGTGGAGAGCAGTTCCAGATTAGGGGTGGCATGGTATGTGGGGTTCTTAACTATTCATATTTTTTCTGACTTTTAATGGAAAACACAGTCATGTAATACTTGTGTTGTTTTCAAAGATTTTATTTATACATAAGAAAAAGAAAGGAAACAGGCTTGCCAGATGTTAATGGCTGGCTTTGGGTGGTGGGATTAAGGACAGTCCCTCTTTTGGTCCTTTATCCTTCCTCTATGCTAGAGTAACACTGAGAGGAGATTGCTGGCCTGAGGTGGGTGAGGATGAGTGTGCTGAGAAATGGTGTTTGAGAAGCATGCAGGGGCCAAGTCTTCCAGGCCCTGTTTGAATTATATTCCCTTTCCTTTGCTTCAGATTTTTTTTTTTTTTTTTTTTTTTAGCTCCTAAGGTAGGCCTACATCTGTGTCTGATTATGGTGAATATTAAGTTTGATAACATTCCCACCTGCAGTTAAGGAGCTAGTTAGCAGTTAAGATCATGGAACTTACCACAGAAGTTAAATTAGAGTCAATTCTGTAGGAATATAGAGAAGGGGGTTTCTAAGGGTTTAGGATAAAAAGAAAGATTTCCTGAAGAAATTAGGGTCCCAAATGGGTTCAAAGAATCAGTTTGGTTCATAGAAGCCAGGGGAATCTGTGTTTTGTCATAAACAGACTCTATGATAGAAATCCCAATGGATTTTTTTTTTTCAAATTTTTATTTTACTGTTTTTGACAGAGACAGACACAGAGACAGAGAGAGGGGGGAAGGCCCAGAGCAGTCTCCATAGTTGTACATTATCAGTTTTTGACAGTTTCATTCTACACAGGTGGGGGGTGGCACACAGGGTGGGAGCTGGGCTGGGAATCTCCCACATGGGAGGTATGCCCCCTTGAGACAGGGGCCAAACCGGGGGGCAAGAACCAAACTGGGGGCCTCCCACATGGGAAGCACACCCAAGTTTAGCATATGGGTCCACACAGGCCAGGGCCAGGATTTGATCCTCAGTCCCCAGGGCTGCAAGGCAAGGGCCTAACTCACTGAGACATCCCGGCTTCCCCCCCCCCCCCAACCCCATGGATTATTAATAGCAAAAGAGAGAAAGGACAAAGGTTGGATTCAGATCTTAAAAATGGCTAATACTTCCATAGCCCTTGCTGTGTGCCAAGTACCTTATAAGCCCTTTACACATATTAACTGCTATTTATACATAGAGTTTCTGCTATTATCAGATAGGGAAGCTGAGGCTCAAGGAGAAGTGCTTTGTGGTAGGACACAGCTAGGAATTAGGAGGCCAACATTTAAACCCAGGCCCCTGGCATGAGAGCCAATGTGCTTTTAATCACGGAGCTACATGGCCTTTCTGAGTGAATATGAAAGTCTTCGAATGTGTTGTTCTGATGTCCAGAATTCTTCATTATGTCCCACTTTCATTTCGCTTCTGTGAGAATTGTTCTGTAACACTGACGGCATTCATTCATTGTTTCCATAAATGTATTGTTGAGTGCCTGCTGCATGTGAGACATTATTCTAGAGTGGTAAATAAGATCCACAAGGCCACTGTCATACTTACATTGGGGCTTATATTCTAGAGCACCTCTGTCCCATAGAACTTCATACAGTAGTGGAAATGTTCAGTAGTCTGCATTGTCCAGTGTAGTAGTTAGCAGACACATGTAGCTAATGAGTACTTGTGTGACTAAGGAACTTATTTTTTACCTTATTTAAATTTAAAGTGGCTGTTGGCTGCCATATTGGACAGTGCAATTCTAGATTGTGTGTGTGATGTGGAAATGACAAATAATATTAACAATAGGAATAAGGTAAGTTCAGAAAATAATAAATGCTTTGAAGAAAAGGATCCAGAGCTTACAAGGTGCAGGGGGGTGGGGGGTGGGGCCTGTTCTTTTCAGATGGTTCAGTGGGGACTCCCTGAGGACACGGGAGCTGATAGCAGAATGAGGGAGAAGGGGCAGTCATAGTAGCCATAGAAAGACCTGGGGGAAGAACTTACAGGCAGAGGAAACAGCCTAAGCAAAGACCACGGGACAGAAGTGAGCTTGCTTGGCACTGTAAGCGATGGATAGAAGGCTAGAGACTAGAGAATGAAGAGGTGAGGCAGGAGGTGAAGTTGGAAGGGGGTTGGGAGGCAGGCTGTCAGACCACCTGGGCCCCTAGGTTGTGGTGCAGGGTTAGGATTTTATCCTAAGTGCAATGGGCAGCCAGTGGAGGTATTCACAACTTAAGTACCATTTCCCCAGCAAGTGGGAGTAGTGGGTGAATCTACTCACCCACTGGTCCATGAGTCCTGGTTCATGAAAGGTTAGCTAATAGTCTCTGTAGGTTCTCCGTTCCTTAGTCTTCTATAGCATGCAGAGGTATAGGCTGAGGCAAGGGAGGTCTCCCCTGACTGCGGTGTGAATATGCTGAGGGGCCCCTGGAGCCCAGGGAGCCTGTATTTCCTGGGGTAGGAGGTGGGGGTCAATAAAATAGCAGTATGGTCAGTAGGTGGGGATATAGGCCGTGGCATGTAGCAGATCTAGGCTCTAATCCTGCCTGAGTGTCTTCAGCTGTCCAATGGGAATAATAATCAGGCCTCACTTCCTGGGCTGGGTGGAGATACAGTGAGATGGTGTGTGTAAGATGGGCATCCTGGTGTGTGGCGCTCAGGAAGCACTTACTACATATCAGCCACTGTCGTGTAGCGAGTGGGAAAATGTAAAAGGAGTATGGGGGTTGCCTGCTGGCCCATGCAGGAAACTGCGGGGTCCCGTATGTCACTCTGATTCTCTCTCCCTAGGGTTATTTCCCTCCAAAAGCCATTGAGATAACACGGAAGAAGTCTTCCTGGAGGACAGAGCAGGACATCAAGGCTCTCTGTAACCTCTTGCAGGCTCTTGGTAGCTACCGGAACTACTCGGAGCCCCTGCAGCTACTACTGGCCAAAGTCCTTCGCTTTGAGCGGTCAGTGACGGGGTGCACTCCTTGGCCCTTGGGCTAGGGCTGGGCTGGATGGGAAGAGCTGGCTGAGAAGGCCTTGGCAGCTCTGCTGGCCTCTGGAGTGTCAGCTGTGGAAAGCCCTCAGTCAGTTTACCTTAGTGCTCACTGTCATGCTTGAAGCACAGTTCTTCTCATCCATTTATTGAGCGTCTACCCAGAATTAAGGAGCCACTGAATCTGGAGAGGATCTGTTAGGAACCTCGGAAAGGATTTGGTCCAATTCCCTCATATTTCAGATGAGAAAACTGAGGCTCAGAAAGGGGAAATGACTTATCCTAGGTCACCCAGATAATAAGTAGCAGAGCTGAGACTCAAATCCAGGTCCTAAAAACCAGGATAGACCACAGATGATTGTACTATATCCAGATAGAAACTAGGGCAAGGGTCTTGAATTTGGCAGAGAAAAAAAATTATATCTGTATTTTTATTAACCTCTAACTGAAACTTATCATTTTCTTCAATCATGGAGGTAGGTTACAAACCACTGTAGTACTAGACATTTTTGTGACTGTTTCACCAAAAGAAATCACTTATCTTTTCACATCATATTCAAGTGTTGCAGATTTCTTTCTTTTTTTTAAATTTTTATTGTTTAGGGTTAGGTTTAGGTCTAGGTTTAGATTTAGGGTTAGTGTTACTGTTAGGGATAGGAGTAGTGTTAGGGCTAAGGCTAGGGCTAAGCTTAGGGTTAGGGTTAGGGTGAGGGTTTGGGGTAGGGTTCCAGATTTTCTAAAAAATAGTTTATATTCATTACATTTTTTAAAATATGGTAGTTACTAGATATGCTGCTTGATATTATTCAGTGCCTTAATAAAGAGACACATATATTGCTATGTCACAAATTAGGGTATTTGTTAACTATAATTCTGCTACATTTTATTTTATACGTTTCAAATGTTGTCCTGTGGAGGCTTTACCAGATTGTCAAAGGGCCCGTGGCATAAAAAGCCACGGGCCCTTGTACTAGAGAAGTTCAAGAGGTGTGTGTGTGTGGAAATATTGCCATTTCCAGGACATTTCAATGGCTTGAGGGGCAGCCTAACACAATATTTAAGACAGGGCCTGTCTTGAAAACACAAGCTATAAGGCCACCATACGTTTGTGCCCTGATACCTTCCTACATGGAGCTCACAATTTAGGACATAATCACAACTAATTACAGATTATGACTCTTTATGAACCCTGCAGGATCCATTCCACAGGTAATAAGACAGAGGGAGGAGGTAAGTCTCTAACTAGCTTAACCAAGGGAGTATCACAGTAGAGGTGGCATTTGAACCGGTAGATTTGACAGATGGGAATGTAGGCAAGGATATTCCAGGCATAAGGAACTATCTGTTCTAGCCCAGTTGAAGAAGAGTGAGTTGGTGCTTTCTTAAAGTCATTCCATGGCACACAGCATGGTGTCATGGAAAGAAAAAGAATTAGGAAGCTAGCAGCTCTGGAATTTAATGCCGTGTCAGCCCTGCTGTGACCTCAGGCAAACCACTTAACCTTTATGAACCTAGTATCCTCATCAATGGCATGAGGATAATAATATGGATTTTATATAGATTAAGAGGTGGTAATTGTTCTAGCCAGTTGTTGATTATTCCCAGGAGTGGGAATTAACAGATTGTGCAGGGTTCTTTGGTTGCAAGTGACAGAAACTGCAGTTCAAAGAAATGTATTGGTGGCTCATGTGTCTGAAAACTCCTGGATGGTTCTCTAGCTTTAAGTTTAGCTGGAATCAGAAACTCAAAGTCACCAGACGCAGTGTCTGTCTGTCTGGCTGGCTGGCTCCATCTCTTGGAATTTCATAGCATAAGCCACCTTCTCAGCTAGATTCTTTTGTCATGGTGGCAAGATGGCTGCTCCAGCCACAGCTCCAAACTTCTATTCTTCTGGTTTCACCCTATTGGGAAAGAGGGCATAGCTCCTTCCAATTCCTCAAGTAAGAACCTTGGGATTAGTTCTTTCTGAACCAGATTGGCTTTGCTTGAATCATCAGTGGGCAGTGATGCTCTGATTGCCTGAGAATCAAGAAAGGATGTTTGGGGAAGCTGGGATAGCTCAGCGGGTTAAGTTCTCGCTTTGCAGCCCTGGAGCCCGAGGATCGAATCCCGGGCCCAGCACATGTGGACCCATATGCTGAACCAGGGTGTGCCTCCAGTTCAGTTCTTGCCAGGGCCTATGTGGGAGGCTCCTGGCCCAGTTCCTGCCCTGCACAGCCCCACACACACCTGTGTAGTGAAACTATATGGAAAACTAATGTTGTCAACTATGGAGATTGCTCTTGGCCCTCCCCATTCTCTTTGTCTGTCTCTCTGTCAAAAAAAAAAAAAAAAAAAATCAAAAACAAAAACAAAAACCAACAATAAAAATAAATCTTTAAAACAAAAAAAAAGAAAGGATGTTTCTTTCCTCCAAAGCAAAATCAGGGTGCAGATGGTAGAAAAAGGCGACCAGATGTTTGGCAGCAAAAGCAATAGATGTCTGCTACAGGAGCTACAGGTTCTAGTGCTGACTCAAGTGTGACTCACTGTGTGACCTTCCACAAGCTGTGGGCTCCCCAGACTCCACTTTCTCCATCCCCAGAATATAGATTGAGCTAGATGGTCTCTGAGGGACTTTCTAGCTCCATCTCTAGGAGTCTCCACTTGAATGAGCACTGGCTGTGCTTTTTTGTCCCCAGAATCTCATTTTGTGGCTGAATATGCCTGCCTTCTGTCTAGTCATTGTCACCTGGGACATCTCTTTTTTCCTGTAACATCAAAGCCTCTGGTTTATATCTGAATTAGACGACAGCCAGAGGGGAGCCTGAAGCTACTGACTCCAGCCTAAGGCAGTCCTCTGTCCATCTGCTCTCTGATCCCTGACCCATAAGTTTGCCAGGTCATGGGGCCAGTGGGTGATCTAGAAGCTCAAAAAGGCAGATACCGCTATGGCTGAGGCAGGGACCTTGAGCTGGACCTTGAGTTCTTTGAAAGTTTGAATAGACGGGTAAGATAGCAAAGGCCATTCCAGGCAGAGGGAGCAGTATGGACAGATTGATGGAACAAAGGAGTATCATTTGTCCTGTGCAGAGGTTTGGCTCCTGCTGCTGGTAGCTCAATGAGGAGGGAGAGGAAGAGGAGGACCTGCTGAGGGCAGTGCAGAGATTGGGGTTGAGGGAAATGGCAGCAGTCTGGAGAACATGAAATCCTGCCTTTGGGGCACTTCTACCAATGCCCCTGACTCATCAGACCTTACAGAGACTAAAGGGCAGACTTTGGTCTCCCCGTTGCTTTCTTGGTAAAATCCAAACAGCTCTGCTTTTGAAGTCCTTTGTGACTGGACTGAGCCAAATTTCTCTCCAGCTACTGCCCTGACCTCCCTGTCTCCCATTTTCCTCTCTAATGGAGCTTAGGGTCATTCTTTTGAATGTCCCATGCTTCCAGCCACCTCTGTGCCTTTGAACATGGTGGTCCCTCTTCCTGGAATGCTCTGCCATCTCTCTGTTCACCTGGATGGCTCCAGACACCATCTAGCTTTCTCTGATCTTCCTAAACTGGGTTAAGTGCCCCTTTCTCTGCTTTGGAATTAGCCTGTGCTTACCTGTCTTAAAGCATTTTTAAACCTTATCTGCCTCCTATACTTGACCATATTTTAATAATTTTGAGAACAAAGTTCTTTATCACTGTGCCTGACAGAAACAAATTGGCATTTGTTTAACTTACTGAATGAATGAAGGAAATGAATGAATATGAAAGAAGTGATATTTGAGCTTGCATTTGAAATACAGAAACTTCCCTCTAAGCTTAAACACTAATTCCCAGTTTGCTCTGGACCTGGGTACTTCTACCCTAAGAATTCCCAGTTCGCTAGTGAGTTATTGGAGACCATAATAAGACCACTTATCTGTCTCTTTCTAGGCACACTCATCTGCATTTTACAGACAAGAGAAACAGAAGCTCAGAAAGGGATCATGATTTGCCCAATGGCACATGGCTAGGGACAGAACCAGGCTTTGGATTCTGGTCTGACTCTAAAGCCAATGCTGTTAATCATTTAGCTGTTTACCCATTGCTTTCTGCATTTGTTCATCTTCTACTCCATTACTGTTCATTGAGCATTTACTTTGTGCCTAAGCCGACTGACAAAGGCTCTGCTCTCAGGAAGCTTCAATCTAATAGAGGTGGGCAACTAAATAAGTGTTAGTGAAGAAGTCAAAGCTTATGGGGATGGCACTGGGCTCTTCAGAGGTCCCTTCTAGTCCCAGTCTGTGCTTCCATACTCCAGAGCAAAGAGCACAGCCAGGCCAGATCTCTTCGTATGGACTGGGCTCTGTGTTGCTCCTGGATCAACTGAACACGGTTTTTTTCCAGGTTTGGTCGCAGGCGTGTGATTGTGAAGAAGGGTCAGAGGGGGAACAGCCTATATTTCATCTACCTGGGCAGAGTTGCAATGACCGAGGATGAGGATGGCAGCAGTGCCTTCCTAGACCCCAACCCATTGTTGCTGTGCAAGGGCGACTGTTTTGGGGTAAGCATAGGGGAAGGGCCTGGCCTGGTTTCCTGGGGTAGGGTATGAGAGGACTCCTGCTGGAACCTCTCAGCGGGGCCCCTGTGCTGCCTTATACTCCTGTGCAAGTCACTTCCCAGCACCCATACCTGTCAAATGCTGATTGGGTTGGACCAAGTGCTGTGCAAGGCCAGCCTCTTCATTTGTGATGTTTAAGGAGTATATTCCCTATATAACCCTTTAGAGATGCCTCAACTTCCCAATGAGGCCTCTCCAGCTTCCTCTCTGGCCTGGCCAAGCCTGTTGCCTCTTTTCCCACAGGCGGCATATTAAGAGGGAAGAGTGGACCCACAGAGGCGGGAATGAATAGGAACACAGCACGGCCCAGGGGGACCTGCGGTCTGGGGAGATTTCCAGGGTGTGGGAGTGGAGAGGGAAACAGGAAGGAGGTATGTAAGGCTGCAAGCAGTAAATCGGAGGTGGCCTGTCACTTGCCTTTGCCCCTGTTCACCTAACAGGAAATGGGTCTTCTGAATTCTTCAGTAAGCAGGGCCACTGTGGTTTGTATGGAAGAAACGGAGTTCTTGGTTGTTGACAGAGAGGATTTCCTTGCTCATAAGCTGGACCAGGAAGTTCAAAAGGATGCTCAACTGCGGTTTGAATATTTTAGGTAACTCCATCATCCAGCCAGCATCTTCCCCCCAAATACTTATTAGGTGCCTAACTTTGTCCCAGGCCCAGTGGGAATCTCTAGGTGTTCTTCTCTCTGCCTGAAATGTTCTTCAGTACCCACCTTCCTACCCAACTTCTCTATCTAGCAAACTCCTGCTATACTGACAGGTCTCAGCTCAAATATCCCTTCCTTGTGGAATAGTAATACTAGATTGGCTAACACGTATTGAGCACTTGCTGGGCTAGGCAGGGTACCACCTGCTTTATCTAATCTCACATGTAGTCCTGTGAGGATGTTTCTCTCATTCTTCCCAGTTTATGGGTCAGGGAACCAAGGCTCAGGATGGGGATGTCCCAGAATGTCTGATTTAGAAGTCCCTGGGCCTCACTGCCCTACCTCACTAACCGACCCTCCCTACCTTCACCCCAGAATAGAGAGGGTGTCCCCCCTGCCATGCTTTTATCATACCATGTTTTCTTAAAGCCCATACAATTTGCAATTCTTGATATGTAATACTTTCTTTACAGTTTATTTGCCCCATCAGATAGTAAACAGTGTGGTGTCCAGGCCATATCTACCTTTTTCACCATTGTAATCCCTGTATTGTCAAAATGCCAGGCAAGGTGGATGCTATTTAGTTATTTTTAGTTACTCATCTTTTGGAAAAGAGTGAAAGTCAAAAGAAGTATTTGCTCTGGCACTGAAAATACAGGTTGTAGGTGGCAGGCTATAGAGAAGCATGATAGACAGAGGGTCCCTGAGGACTAGAGCTGGGAGAGAGCTTCATAAAGGGGCTGGAAGGAGTTTAGCTTCAGAAAAGGGGGAATTTAGTCCCCAAGGGGGAAGCAGTTCATTCATTTATACAGTGGAAAGTAGGGCTGAGTTCATTCCAGTCTCAGCTCTTAGGCTTATTGGGCATGTGGCTCTAGATAGGTTACTTTACTTCCCCAAGCTTTAGTCTCCTGCTCCGTAAAGTGGGGATAATGATTCCTCTCTCCCAACATCATTGTAAGGATCAAATGAGATGATCATGGGAAGTGTGTGGCCCAGTACTTGGTACATAGTGGGTGCTCCTTCTGGTGGCCCCACTTTCCATCTGATGTCTCCAGAAACCTTCTCCTTGTCTGGCCATGGCATGAGCCCTGTTCCCCTTTGGTGCCCACAATAGAACTCAGTGCCCCCACTGAGGCCCAAGTCACTGAGTTCTGAGCTCATAGTATGTTGAAACAGAGAAAATCTAATACACTTGGTAGTAGCCCCATGGGACCACATATGAAGGAAGGCAAACCCGTGTATGTAGTGAGGTATGTGAGGTCGGCAGGAGTGGAGGTCACTGCAATGGACCTTCAACCACAGGGAACAATCTGGCAAAAAGAGGAGTGTCTAGATCGAGCTTATCCAACCTGCATCCCATGGGCCACATGTAACCCAGGACAGCTTTTGAATGCAGCCCAACATGAGTTCGTAAACTTTCTTAAAATATTATGAGATATTTTTGAGATTACTTTTTTTTTAGCTCATCAGCTACTGCTAGTGTTAGTGTATTTTATGTGTAGCCCAAGACAACTCTTCTTCCAATGTGGCCCAGGGAAGCCAAAAGATTAAACACCCCTGGTCTAGACACTTCCCCAGTGAATATTTGAAGCCAGTAGGTCAGAGGCAATGGGAAGGAATGAGCACCCCAAACCAAAGGTAGGGCCAGGGCTGCTGGGTTTGGGGGCAGAATAGCCAGTGAGCTGAAGTGAGGCACTCTTTGGGTGTTCCTGGGAATAGGAATAGCTTAGGGAGCCACAACGTTGGGAGGTATGGAGCTGGGGAGAGGCTCCTGGAAGAGCAGAAGTGAAAGAATCTTTTACACAGTGGGTAGATTACGCAGCTTTATTTGAGGAGCAGTAGAAGGGAGCACCTGGAGGGGAGCAGGGCCTTGGGAAGAGGGCAGAGGGACCCAAAGTGGTATGTGATAGGAGACTGGCTACAGGCTAGGTGATTGGAAGGCATGTGAAATCTTCCACCTCAGCCATTGGTGAGAACAGAACATGCTTCCTTTCTGAAAACTAAGAGCTATGCACTTTCTGTGATGGAGGGCGATGGATTCTAATAGGCCTTTCCCCTCAGGAAGATGGATCTGTTTCAGTCGTGGTCTGATGAGAAACTCTGGAAGCTTGTAACTCTGGGGAAGGTGGAGAAGTACTCATATGGGCAGCTGATCTCGAAAGACTTTTTTGAATCATCCTCTATTATATTTGTCTGCAGGGTAAGAGGTCTGGGTTGGGGTGTGCTGGGAAGGGCATGCCTAATATAACATTCTATGGCCAGTCAGACCAGGTCTGAGCCCTGTTCCACAACATAGTTCACTACCTCTTCTGAGTTTCTGCGTTCTAGATATGAAAGGCAAATGACACATTCCCCCTGAGGGTTGCTGTGAACTTTAAGATACAGAGCTGTTTTATTAGAAAGAGAGCCAATGGGGTACCCACACCTTGAGCTCATACACATGTTTATTCACATATAGATACATACATTTATATATTAAATTAGACATTTGGCTCTTGAATCTTAAGGATGCCAGGTTGGTTTTTTTTTTGTTAGTTTTTTTTTAATATCCTTTTTTTTTATATTTATAGAGAGTAATTATTTTATCTTCAGTGCATATTTATTTCTATTTTACTTTTGACAGATAGTGAGAGAGACAGAGACAGAGACAGCTAGAGAACCGAACTGTGGGAACTCCCCAGTTCAGCATGTGGGTCCTGCCTGGGCCGGAGCCGGGATTCGATCCTCGGTCCTCGTGGCCTCAAAGCGAGCGCTCAACCCGCTGAGCCGTCCCGGCTTTTCCCCAGGTTATTTTTTTTAATTATTAACCTTTACATTGTAAAAGTGATGTAACCACATTATAAAACTTTCTGGAAAGAGGGAAGAAATCACCATAACCTCATCACTTCAGTGATTTTCAAAAGTGGAATTGCTTGCTATCGTCATTTTTATGGCTTGTAGACCAAATTGCTCTCCAGAAGATGGTGTCCACTTTATCTAGTTCCCAACTTCACCTGTGTTACCGTCCCTCCGCCAGGCTTGCTAGTCATGCTTTCAAAGGTTTTCTAATTTAATAGGTGGTAATTGTTGCCTCATTGAGGTTTTAATTTATATTTTTTTCTGATTACTAGTGAGATTAATTGTTTGTTTATTATCTAAATTTTGTCTTTTGTGAATTGCTTTATGTTCTTTGCTAACTTCTCTGTTGGTTGAAAAGAAAATCTAACATTTATTGAGCACTTGCTTCACTTGCTTTATTTCATTTCAGTCTCACAGTAGCACAAAAGAGGTTGGGATTGTCATTCCCATTTTACAGAAGAGGAAACTGAGGCACAGGAAGGTTAAGTGGTTTGTTCAAGGTCACACAGTTACTGAGAGACAGAGACAGGGTTCAGACCAGGTCTGTCTGACTCCAAAGACTTCACACACTCTTTAATCACCTAGCCTGTAGTGAGTCTCCTCTCACATACTGCTCTGGGTCCTCCACCCTCTTCTCAATGTTCTCCCCTCTAGAGGCTCCCCTCCAGCGCTCCTCAAATAGACCACTGGAATAGCCAGCTGTGATTCTTTCACTTCTGTTCCTCTAGGAGCCTCCCCCGCCAGGTCTATGCCTCCCTAACCCGTTCCTGTTCCCAGGAACACCCCTTGAATGCCTCACTTCAACTTACCCGTGATTCTGTTTCCTAGCCCTTCAGTCCTACCTCTGGTTTGGTCCTTGCTCTCAGATGTTGACTCTGTTTAAACACTAAGTCAGACTTGTCCAAATTGCTGCCCGCAGGCTTTGAACGTGGCCCAACACAAATTTGTAACTTCCTTAAAACATTATGAGAATTTTTTTGTGATTTTTTTTTTTTTTTTAGCTCATAAGCTATTGTTAGTTTAGTGTATTTTATTTGTGGCCCAAGGCAATTCTTCCAGTGTGGCCCAGGGAAGCCAAAATATTGGACTCCCGTGCCCTAAGTAGTAGTTCATATCTACCACCACTATCACCACCTTTTATTTTTTGAGACTTGGCTCCTGTGTCAGCAGTTTTACTAGGAAGCATCATCAATTTTCTTTTTCTTTGGAGGGAGAGGGGGGCGTTTACTTTTAGAATAGATAATATATTCACATGATTCAAAATTCAAAAGATTCAAAAGAATGATAATTCTCCCTTTTAATTCTTTTCCCTGCCACCAGTATTTCTCCCTAAAGGCAATCACTGTTAGCAGTTTTCTACGTGTCTGTCTTGCATATATTCTCTGCATTTATAGGCAAATACATGTGTATATGTTTACTTTTTTCATAAATGGTGTCATAGTACACAGACTGTTCTGTAGTGTGCTGTTTTATTTAAGAATATTTCTGTAGATTGTTATCTATATTAGTCATAAGGAATACATATTTTTTCACTTGTGTACCATTTTACTGTATGGTTATACTTTAATCATCTTTGTACTGATGGATAGTTAAGTTGCCTCAATCTTTTGTTATTTCAGTGTTTTGATGAGTAACAATGTACATAGTACCATCACACTGTAAATCTTCACCATAGCTCTACGAGGAAGATAGTTATTATTACAGGTTTACAGATGAGGAAATAGAAGCTAAGACACCTTAAGAAAGGCCACCTAGCTAGTTAGGAGCAGAGCCAGAGTTCTGGCCCCAAACATTTAGCATTTCCCATATACCTATTGTTGACAAAGTGGATGTTGGGCATTTCCAAACCAAGTTTTGCTGAAGTTCATCAGATTGGTGAAACCCAAGTCACATCCAGAGCCTTAGCTGCGAGGGAGCTTAGGAAATGCAGTGTTTGGCTTCCAGCCTCTACACACAAGTGGGAATTTGGATTCACAGGATCTGACCCAGAGGAGAGTGAGGATAATGGTGAGGTCCTTGCCAGCTGAAGGTAATAGTGGGAAGCCAAGCACACAATAGGGATGCGCCTGTGGTTTATTTATACGACAAGTTTGGAGAATCCTGATGATCATGTGAGAAGAGGTGGGAGAGACCCTAAAAGAGGAACTGGTAGTGGAGAGCCCTGGAGGCTAACTTGAATAATTTGCAATTCTTCATCCTCCCCAATATTCTCTTTCTCCTAAAATTATTTTTTCCAAAATTTTTTCCTTAATATTTGTTAACTCTGAAATATACATTTGAATGTGTCATAGGTGATTATAATGCAGGAGTGCTTGAATTTCATTCTGAGAAAAATAATACAGATGTCACAGAGTGATAGTAGGTAGGGGCCCTCCTGGCCAGCAGATGAGTTTAGTTTGTCCCTTATAGTGTTTTATGGAAAGCTGATTTAAATCTGGCCTGCTCAAGGAGTATTCATTGATCTGCTGAGACCAGGCTATCCTGACTCCTGTAGTGTACTCACGTTGCCACTAGAGGGCGAAATCATCAGCGGGTAGCTGGGAGTCCTTGGGACCCAAGAAAATTGGAGAACCTGATTTTCTGCTGACATTACAAACAATTAATGCCTATCATCAACTCGTTTTGAACAGTATCATTTGGGGGCACACGGTGAAATTGTTTTCTCCACAGATGCAGATGTGATTAAAGACCCATAAGAGACTTTCTAGAGGAAAGAGTGTTTTTCTCTAGCACCTGTAGTTCCTGGTTGGTAAATGTTGACCGAATGTTGTCTAAAGCTCCAAGTACAATGCCTGGCATCTAATAAGGGCTTATTAAATGTTTGATCCCTTCTTTTTTTTCCTCTTCAATAGTAATGTCTTGAACCTTAACCCTTCATAATATATCTCTTAGAGTTCCTACCAAAAAGGGGTAAAATGTTATGAAGATATGAAATATGTAAGAAAAATGACATATCTTTCTTGCCTATCAGATTAGGAAAGATTAAAAAGATTGACTCAGTTGTCAGTGTAATACAAAGATGTATTATGGTGGGCTTTATTATGTGCTGTTTGGGAGGGTGTAAACTGATCTAACATTTCTGGAGGGTAGTTTGGCAATGTGTATTTAAAACATGCACATCTTTAGGAATTAATCCAGGGAGATAATCAAACATAGGTATACTATTATATACACTAGGTTCTGCTGCAATTATAAATAAAGACTCAAGTCTCAATGGATTAACTAATAAAGATTTATTCCTCATCCCACTACTTAATCATAGCATGCCAACAGGTCTTATCCTTATGGTCACTCAGGGACCCAGGCCACTGGAGACTCTATCTTGATTCATGCTCCCATAATCAATAGGACAGGGGAAGGAAATGTTAAGAATCAAGCACTGGCTTTTAAAGTTTCCACTCAGAGAATCACAAGTCACTTTGCTAACAGAAATTGGCCAAAGCAAGAAGAAGGCCATGCCTAATTCAAAAGGTAGAAAAGTAAAATTCTGCCATGTGCCTGAGAGAACTCAAGTATTTGTGAACTGCCTTAACAACTAATGTTAACAACTAATGTAGGTATTAGGGTGCATATTCAAGATTACCAATTAAAGTTGCTCCACTTAAAGTCACAGAAACCCAACTGCAGTGGCTTAATGAATAGTAATTTATTTTTCTCGTGCAGTAGAGTCTAGAATTAAGCAATCCAGGGCTAGAAGAGATGTTCTAGGAAGTCTTCCAGAATCCAGGCCCCTTCTGGCTTCTCCCTTCATCATCCACAGCTTATGACTTACATCTTAATGGTCATAATATGGCTGTTCTACCTCTAGCCATTACATCTGAGTTTCAGGCAGAAGGATGGGAAAAGGACAACCACAGCTTTCCTGGGAATTCTATCCATCAATCAGCCTTCCACTTATACCTCATTAGCCAGAATTGGATCACTGCCATACCTGCCGATGTTTGAGAAAGTGGTGAGATTTTTTAACTGGGGGTTTTGCTGTCATGCACAAAATCAGTTATATACAATACTGACAAATTAGAAACAACCAAATAATAACCTTTAAAACATTTTTCTGGAGGTATTAACATGCACAATAAAGAAGTCAAATCTAAACTTTACAACTTGATGAGGTTTTACATATGTATTCACCTCTATAATCATCACCCAAATCACGATAAAGCACATTTCCAGCAACTCAGAAGGTTCTGTTATGTCCTTTCCCAGACAAAATCCCCTCAGAAAGATAAGCACTCTTCTCACTTTTGTAATCATATTTTACTTTTGCCTGTTGTTTTTTTTATAAAGATTTATTTTTATTGTTTTTGACAGAGAGAGAGAGAGAGAAACACAGGGACAGAGAGAAGAGGGAGGTCCCAGAACAGTCTCCATAGTTGCACATCATTGGTTTTGCCACATGGTTTCATTCCACAGGTGGGCGCGGGGCTGCACAGGCAGGAACTGAGCTGGGATCTCACCCTGGTGAGAACTGAACTAGGGGCACTCCCCAGTTCAGCATATGGGTCCGCATGGGCTAGGGCAGGGATTTGATCCTTGGTCCCTGGGGCTGCAAAGTGAGTGCTTAACCCACTGAGCCATCCTGGTTTCCCCAACTTTGGCTGTTCTTAAACTTCATATAAATGGAATTACACAGTATATGCTCTTTGTGTTCGACTTCTTTTGCTCAACTGAATATTTGCTAATTTCAATTTTATGTAAATTATGGCATACATAGAATAATATACAATAATTAAAAACAGTAATGTAGAACAATATTGCTTGGTAAATGTTCTTGATATATTACTGAGTTTTTATAAAGGTTACAAAAGTCTGCTTTATAAAAATGGACCATTAATAATTTTTGAAAAAATTGTATATATATTTATTACATTCTTATAGAGAAAAATTTGAAATAATGTGCACACAAATGTTATTACTTGTTTCTTCTGGGTGTTAGGATAAACATTGTTTTAACTTTTTCTTTTTTTTTTTTTAAAGATTTATTTTATTGATTTTTGACAGAAATAGAGACAGAGAGAGACAGGGAGAATGGGGAGGGCTCAGAGCAGTCTCCATAGTTGACATTAGTTTTCCGTATAGTTTCACTCCACAGGCAGGCACAGAGCTGCACAGGGCAGGAACTGGGCCGGGACCCTCCCACACAGGTCCCGGCAAGAACTGAATCGGGGGCTCACCCCAGCTCAGCATGTGGGTCCGCATGGGCCGGGGCCAGGATTTGATCCTCGGTCCTCGGGGCTTCAAAGTGAGCGCTTTACCCACTGAGCCATCCCAGCTTTCCCTATTTTAACTTTTTCTATGTTCTTCTGTTTGATTTGAATATTTTTTAAACTTTTAATTTTGAGTAATTTTAAATGTATAGAAAATTTGCAAGAACAGTACAAAGAACTCCTGTAGAATCTTAACCTGGATTCATCAACTGTTAACATTTTGCCATATTTACTTTAATATGTACCAGGAGTGCCAAAAAAAGGTACACATTTTAAGAGATGTTATCTATGTATTACATAAATGTTGATGGTATTCACTTTGAGTACCTCTTGTAATTGCAGAAGTCAAACATGACTTGTATTCATATTTTGTTGTTGGTACATATTGAATATTACAATTTTAATACATTTTTTCCTTTCTTAAAATGCGTATACCGGTACATTTTTTTGGCAACCTTTGTATATTTTTTTCTTGTCTGACTCATTTGAGAATTAAGTATCATTTGTCATATTCATTTATGCCTGTACACTTAAGTATTTATTTTCAAGAATCAGAAATTAACTACACGATAATTATCAAAGTTCAGAAATTTAACATAGATATAATATATAATCTACAATCCATAATCAATTATGCCAGTTGTCCCAATATTGTCCTTAATGGTGAATATTTTTCCAGTGCCAGCATTGTGTTTAGTTCTCATGCCTCACTAGCTATTTGAGTTTTGTATAGGTAGGTAACATTTTCATTAAAAAAGGGGGAGGGGCCTAAACCACTTTCATTAAGCAAGTAAAACAAAATGGGGTAAGATGCAATACAGAGCTTATCTTCAAAGCCTGCCTACCTAGAGCCTCGGGGTTAAGCCTTTTCTTTGTGTCCATTGATGTGTCCAGGGCAGCTGTGAAGTCCTGCGGTTAATAAACCTTTGGGCCTCGCCTTTCTACCATAAGTGGATCTGGCAGCATCTGCAGCTGATAGATGACAGACCTCTGGAGACTCACCTCAACGGTAAGTTGCTGTCCACATCTGGCAGGGGACAGCACAACAGGGGGGCTCCGGGTCCCTTCATGTTTCCAGTTCCCAGCCCATAGCGTCTTAGAAACTAGGGCTAGAAATGCCTGACAGGATGTCTGGTTTGATCTCTTTTTCTACCAGCTGTGGAAACGTGGTCCACATGGCCCTGCACTTAAGAGCACAGGCCCAGAAACCAAACTGTTTGAATCCAGGGTCAGTTTTTTGCCAGTGTCCCTGTGCATCATCAATAACTTCAGAGTCTGTAAAATGTGAAATGTGATCCCTACCTCAAAGACTTACTATGAAATTAAGCAAAAAATTTATAAAGCTCTCAGAACACTCCTTGGATGCATTAGTATATAGTAGATGTTAATTGTCATTATCACACAGGTTATTAGAAAGGCTGAGTGAGATCATGTATACACAGGGCCTGGTAGGTGCTCAGTAAATGTCAGTTCTCTTCTCATGTCAATTATTTTTCTCCCTTTTCCATTGCCTATTCACCAGAGAAAAAGTTGTATCTCATAAAGTTCTCCCCAGCTTTTTTTTTATTGTGGTAAAATGCACATAACATAAAATTTACTGTCTTAGCCATTTTTAAGCATATAATTCTGTTAAATATATTCATTATGTTGTGTGACCATCACCACCATCCATTTCCATAACTCTTTTCATCTTGCAAAACTGAAACTCTATACTCATTAAATAGTAATTCTCTATTTCTCCTCTTCCTAGCCTCTAGCAGCCAACATTCTACTGTCTGTCTAAGCCATCTCTGCTTCCCCTGTTATTTTTATCTAGTCTGACAGTCTCTGTCTTTTATTGAGATTTCTAAACCATTTATATTTTATGGTTGAGTTTAAATCTACCACCTTCCTATTTTCTATTTATCCTATCTGTTCCCCATCTGTTCTTTATACTCCTTTTTTTCTTTTCTGCCTTTTATATTATTGTGTATGATTCCATTTTATTTTCTTTGTTGGCTCATTAGCTATAAGTCTGTTGTATTTTTTTAGTGGTTGCTTTATAATTTATTGTATATACCTTTAATTTATCACAGTTTACCTTAAAGTGATATTATATCACTTTATAGAATCAGAACTTTACAACAGTATACTTCTATTTCCCCTTCCCAGATTTTGTGCTATTGTGATATACTTATTATACTTTCACATATGTAAAAAATCTTACAATACATGGTTATTACTTATTTTTAAAACAATTATCCTTGGGAATGCCAGGATAGCTCAACAGCTTAAGTATTTTTCTTTCAACCATGAGGTCCGGGGATTGAATACTAGCCCCAGCCTGTGCAAACCCATATGCTAAACTGTGGTGCAGCTGGTAACTGCCAGGATGGCAGCAAAGGTTCTTGCCTCCCATGTGAGAGGTGCCCAGTTGGGTTCCTGTCCAGCATGCCCCTACATCCACCTATGTGGAATGAAAACTATGTCATAACTGATGATACACAACTATGGAGACTGCTCTGGGTCCTCCCCCTTCTCTCTCTCACCTTCTCTCAAACAATAAATCTTAAAATCAAAACAAAACAATTATCCTTTAAAATATACTTAAGTAATAAAAACAAAATATTTTATATTTACCTATGTAATTACCATTTCTGATGTTCTTCATTCCTTTGTATAGATCCAGATTTCCATAGTACCATTCCTTTTGCCTGAAGTGCTTCCTTTAACATTTCTTATAGATGAACATCTGGTGATGAATTTTTCATTTTTTCTGTCTGAAACTGACTTTATTTTTACTTTTGAAAGAAATTTTCGGGAAAGCCGGGACGGCTCAGCGGGTTGAGCGCTCGCTTTGAGGCCCCGAGGACCGAGGATCGAATCCCGGCTCCGGCCCAGGCGGACCCGCATGCTGAACTGGGGAGTTCCCACAGTTTGGTTCTCTAGCTGTCTCTGTCTTTCTCTCTATCTGTCAAAAGTAAAATAAAAATAAATATGCACTGAAGATAAAATAATTACTCTCTATAAATATAAAAAGATATAAAAAAAAAAAAAGAGAAATTTTCACTGGGTATAGAATTCTAAGTTAGTAGATTTTTTTTTAAAGGTTTAGTTTATTAATTAATTAATTAATTTTATTTTTTATTGTTTTTGACGGAGAGAGAGAGAAACAGAGACAGAGAGAGAACTGAGCTGGGGGCACTCCCCAGTTCAGCATGTGGGTCCGCACGGGTCGGGGCCGGGACTCAATCCCCAGTCCCTAGGGCTGCAAAGTGAGTGCTTAACCCACTGAGCCATCCCAGCTTCCCCTAATAGATTTTTTTTTTTTTTTTTTTTTTTTTATCTTTTCACATTTATAGAGAGAAATTATCTTTCTGTCTTCAGTGCATAGTTATTTCTATTTTACTTTTTGACAGATAGAGAGAGAGACAGAGACAGAGACAGTTAGAGAACCAAACTGTGGGAACTCCCCAGTTCAGCACGTGGGTCCTGCCTGGGCCGGAGCCGGGATTCGATCCTCGGTCCTCATGGCCTCAAAGCGAGCGCTCAACCCGCTGAGCCGTCCC
>PVKE010027336.1:0-21673 GCA_004027555.1 Craseonycteris thonglongyai | reverse complement strand
ATATGCAAAGGCACAGGTTTTAGAATTGCTAAAATAAACTTTACAAGGAAGAATAAAGTAGAGTTATATTTCCCCATATTAAAGACTCTCTATATAGCTATGATTGTGTTATTGGCAGAGAGATAGACATAAAGATCAACAGAACTGAACAAAGAACCAGCTATAGATCTAAAGAAATAAACCCAGATGATTTCTGACAGTGGTAAAAAAAAGAAAACAATTCAATGAAGAACAGACTTTTCTACAAATGGTTCTGGAACATTGGAGATGACTAGTGCGCTTCCTTCCACCAAAAAGATAAATCTCAACCAAACCTAACATTTTATACCAATACTAATTCAAAATGGACTGTAGAACTATAAAACTTTTAGAAAAAATAAAAAGGCATAGGAGCATATTTTCAGGTTAGGCAAAGAATCCTTACACTTGATACTAAAACTGCAGTGCATAAAATTAAAAATTGATGACTTGAACGACATCAAAATGAAAAACTTTTCCTTTTTGAAAGTTTGAGTCTATGAAGAGGAAAAGTCCAGGCTGGGAGAACATAGTTGCAAACTATATATCTAGGATATATAATGAACTCTAACAACCCAACAGGAATAAAACTTAATTTAATTAGAAGATGACCAAAAGGAATGCATAGACATTTCACTGAATACAGATGGCAAATAAGCACACAAAAAGATGATTGCCATCATTAACTGTAAGGGAAATGAAGATTAAGACCACAATGAAGTACTACTACATACCTATCAGAATGGATAAAATAAAAAATAGTGACAACACTAGATGCTGGCAAAGATGTGAAGAAAATGTGTGATTCATGCATCGCTTGTGGGAAAATAAAATGGCATAGCTACTCTGAACAACTGACAGTTTTTTATGCAATTCAACTTATAATTACCATGTGATCCAATAGTTGACTCCTGGGCCTATCAGTTGACACCTGGGCCTTTATCCCAGAGATATGAAACTTAATTTTACACAAAACTGATAATGAATTATTACAGCAGCTTTACTTGTAAGAACCAAAAACTGGAATAGCTCAGATATTCTTCAACAAGCGATTGATTAAACAAACTGTGGTGAATACATACTGTGGAATACGATTTAGTGATAACAAGGAACGAATTACTGATATTCATACAGGCAACAACTTGAATGAGTCTCCCGGGAATTATATTAAGTGAAAAGAAGCCAGTTTCAAAAGGTTATACATTATGATTCTAGTTTCATAAAATTTTTGAAGTTATTAATTTTCAAAATGGAGAACAAATTAGTGGCTGTAAGGCACTAAGGAGGGAGGGGGTGGGTATAAGAAGAAAGTGCGTGTGACATAGCAGGACAATGTTAGTTCTTGTGATGATAAGAATGTTCTATATCTTGACATATTTTTAATGTCAATATACTGGTTCTAATATTGCAATATAGTTTTGCAGGAAGTTAGCATTGGAGGAAACTGAGTAAAGGATACATGTGACCTCTGAAAGCACGTTGTGGGGAAAATGACTTCATTGAACTAATCAAGCCAAGGCAATAAACAAAGAAACACATAGACAATAACAGCAATAAGCTTTAGGAGGGTATGGATTATATTAATATAAAAGTAGCAAAAGAGTCTAGAATTCAAAAATAATTTTGAGTCATGAAAAGGAAATACCACAAACACATACCCATAATACAGAAAAAATTTAGGCAACAGAAACTTCTTCTAAGAAGGTCCACATTTTGGACTTTGTGGACAATGGGTACAAAGCAGCTATTATAAATAAGTTAAAATAATTTTTTAAATTATGCATAAAAATTAAAAGAAAATAAGAGAGCAATGATGTCAGTAGATGAAAGGTTATACTACTAAACTAAATAGAAATTCTGGAGGTGAAAAGTACTATAATAGAAATGAAAAATTTATTAGAGCTAATCAGCAGAAAATTTAATGGCAGGAAAAAGAATCAGTGAGGTTGTAGGCATCTCTGTGGAGAGTACCCAGTATAAAGAACAAAGAGAAAAAGTAAAAGAAAAATGAACAGATCTTCAGAGACCTTTGGGAAACCATTAAATAGAACTATATATTCATAAAGTTGCAAATGAAGAAAAGAAAGAGAAAGGGACAGAAAAATATATTTGAAGTAATAATGGCTAAAAACTGTATAAATTTTATGTAAAATATTAATATGCACATTCAGTGAGCTCAGTAAACTTCAAAGTAGGATAAACACAAAGAGATGGACTGACACTGAAATGTATCAGAGTCAGAGCCAGAGCCAAAACCAATGATAGAGTCTCAAAAGCAGCCAGAGAAAATGAACTCATTTCTGTACCAGCATTTCTCAACAGAATTAGCAGCTGCTTTCTCACCAGAAATCATGAAAAACAGAAGTCAGTAGGATAATATATTAAAAGTGATGAAATAAAAGGACTGTCACCTCAAAATTATATATCTAGCAAAACTACTCATAAAAAAAAAAAGTTGAAATTAAAATATATCCAGGTTAGCAAAAGCCATAACAGAACATAAGTTGTTACTGCAAGGCCTCCCCTATAAGAAATAATAGAGTACTTCTGGCTAAAATGAAGGGAAATCAACAAAAACTTTCACCCACAGAAAGAAATAAAAAGTGCTAGTAAAGGTAAAATATGGGTAAATATGAATATACATGTAATTTTTGTAACTTGTTTCTACTCCTATCTTACTTAAAATACCAGTCCTATAAATGATAGCCAAAAAAGTAGTGAAATAGGCTTATAATGTGTAAATAAGTATTTGAAGTACTGTAGTTCAGAGGAGGGATGAGGTAACAGAGCTACGAGGTGTTATCAAAAACTACAGTGAAAGTTTAAATTTAAAAAAAATATTTATTACAGTAAAAGACGTGTTGCCATTAATCCTCCTCAAAATACTCCTCCTATTTCAAACACACTTATTTCATCATTCTTGCCACTTTCTGAAGAAGTTCTGGAAGTCCTCTTTCGTGTCTGTAATTGCATTGTCCTGACTGCCTCAATGTCCTGAATCAATTCAAAACATACCTTTCACGGTCATTTCGATTTTGGTAAAGAGCCAGAAGTCACACAGTGCCAGATCCAGTGAATCAGGTAGATGAGGACAACGTAGTGTTTTTATTTGACAGGAGTTTATATTAATGATCTATGACACATTTGAAAATACACCTTTGTTCCACTGTAGCTCACAACTGACTGACTGCACCAAACGTTGAAACTTGTCACACATTGTTACTAAGGTTTGATGTGCTGCCTTTCATACTGAAGATCCCTGCCTTTCTGTTGGATGGCACTCGGCAGCAACATTTACCACCATCATATTTTTTTAATTGTTAAATTTGTTGGGGTGACATTTGTTGGTAACAATTACAAAGTTTCCAGGTGTACAATTCTACATTATACTGTCTGTGCATTGCATTATGAGCTCACCACCAGAATCAGCTCTTTTTCTATCACCGTATATTTGATTGCCCCTCCTGACTCCCCCTCCCAACTCTCCTACCAACGTCCCACCTTACCCTCAGTGACCACTAAATTATTGACTGTGTCCATGAGTTCTTGTTTCTTTGTTACTTTCAGTTTTATATTCCACCTGTAAGTGAGGTCGTATGTTTCTTGATTCTTTCAGTCTGACTTATTTCACTTAATAAGATGGTTTCATGGTCCATCCATGTTGTCACAAATGGCTGTATTTCATCTTTTCTTATTGCTGGGAAGTATTCTATTGTGTAAATGTACCACATCTTCTTTATCCAGTCATCTATCACAGGACACTTTAGTTATTTCCATGACTTAGCCACTGTAAACAGTGCTATGATGAACGCTGGGGTACATATATCTTTGCAAATTAAGGTTTTCAAGGTTTTTTTTTGGTAGATACCCAGAAGAGGGATTGCTGGGTCATATGGTAATTCCATTCCTAATTTTTTGAGTAATCTCCTTACTGCCTTCCATAGTGGTTGTATCAATTTACATTTCCACCAGCAGTGTATGAGGGTTCCTTTTTGTCCACAGCCTCTCCAGCACTTTGTCTTGTTGATTCTAGCCATTCTATCAGGTGTGAGGTGGTATCTCATTGTGCTTTTAATTTGCATCTTCCTAATTGTTAGTGACTCCTAATTGGTTGTCTCTTTGCTTTGTTTATAGTTTTCTTTGCGGTGCAGAAGCTTTTTAGTTTGATAAAGTCCCATTCATTTATTTTTGCTTTTATTTCCCTTACCATTGAGGTCACCATGTGTTTTGATCACACCTCATACATAAAGATTTTATATGCCATTTAAATTAAGTGAATATTGCCTTAAGGGAAGATGTTAATTGTAATGTGCAGGGCAATCATTGATAACATAACTCAAAACACAGTAAAATAAACAAGAGATATTAGAACGTATCTCTTCGACAAACATAGCAGTACTGGAAGTATAGAAGATCAAGAAGTACATAAGGCACCCTGAAAACAAATAGCAAAATGACACAAACAGATCTTACCTTAATAGTAATTATATTAATGTAAGTGGACTAAATACTTTGATCAAAATTAGAGATTGGCAGAATTTATTAAATAAACATATAATTAAACTTCATGTAATGTAATTACAATAAATTAGCATCATGGTTAATGCCCCTCACCCCCAGTGGATTTTTCAGTATGTATTCTGAGTAAGGGCATGTGCAGAAAGAAACCAGTCTTATGAGCTACACACAGCAATCGAATGACCTAAGTCTATACATCACATTTGTAGGGCTGGCTCAGGACCAGGAATAAAACTCAAGCCCCCCAATCCTTTGGGGCCTATGCCTCCCTTGGCTAGCCTTGCTTCTCATTTCTTCTGCTTTAAAAAAAAAACAAAACGGAACTATGATTAAATAATATGTTACCTACAAGAGAAACACTTTAGATTCAAATACAAAAGGAGGTTAAAAAGGAAGATAGAAGTATACCATGCAAATAGTACCCAAATAAAGTTGGCGTGACTATCATAATATCAGACAAAATTTATTATAGGACAAAATTTTTCACTAGACAAAAAGAATTTATAGTGGTAATATGATAAAACCATTAAACAAGAATAACAGTTACATATACATGCACCCAGCAACAGAACCCCAAATACATGAAGCAAAAAAACTGGCATTATTGAATTATCAAAAATAATATTAAGAAAGAAATTCCATTTTACCATATTGTCAAAAGTATAATTATTTAGGAATAAATTTAACAAACTACTGTAAGACTTTAAACTAAAAATTATAAAACATTGTTGAAAGAAATTAAGCAAGCACTAAGTAATTAAAATAGTAAGCCATGTTCATGGTTAGAAGATTAAATATTTTAGGATGGTATCCCTCCCCAAATTGATCTAGAGAGTCATCCCAATCCCTATAAATATTCCAACTGCCTTATTTTGCAGAAATGGACAAAAGCAGCCTAAATTCACCCAGAATAGTCAAAAACAATCTTGGAAAAGAAGAACAAAGTTGAAGGACTAACATTTCCCAATTTCAAAAGTTACTACAGAGCTACAATAATCAAAATACTACATGATTGGCTTACAGATAAAAATATAGATCTTTGGACTTGGAACTGAAAATTCAGAAATAAACCTTTACATTATGGTCAATTGATTTTGACAAAGGTACTCAGAAAATTCAATGGGAAAAGAATAGTATTTTTAATAATTGGTGCTGAGAAAAATAGCTACCCCCAAAAAGAATAAAGTTAGACTGCTAAGGCAAACCATATAGCATATTCAACTCAAAACACATTAGAGAACTAAATTTGAGAGCTTAAATTATAAAACTCTTCAAAGAAAGCATAGGAATAAATCTTTGTGGCCTTAGATTGTGGATTGATTTCTTAGATATGACACCAAAAGTATGCTTAACATATGAAATAAATAAATACATACATACATACATACATAAATAAATTGGAACTGATCATAATAAAAACTTTTTTTCATAAATAACACCATGGAGAAAGTGAAAAGATAGTCCACAGAATGGAAAAATAATTGCAAATTCTATGTGTGATTAAGGACTCACAGATTTATAGGACTCCAGATAAAGGACTCCAGATTTAAAGAACTCTTACCACTCAACAATAAAAAGACATATAACCTAATTAATTAGGCAAAGGACTTGAATAAATATTTCTCCAAAGAAGAAAAACAAATAGCTAATAAGTACATGAAAAGATGTTCAACATCATTAGTCTTTATGAAAATGCAAATAAAAACACAATGAGATACCACTTAATACCCCCTATGATGGATACAATAAAGAAGATGGATAATAATGTGTTGGTGAGAATGTGGCAAAAATCCACGCATTCTTACATTGCTGATGGGACTGCGAAATGATGTATCCACTTTTGAAAACAGTTTGGTAGTTCCCCAAAATGTCAACAATGAAGTTACCATATGATCCAATAATCCCATACCCAATAGATTTGAAAACCTATTTTTATTTATAAAACTTGCGCATTAATGTTTATAGCATCTTTATGTATTATAGACAATAAGTGAAAACAACCTAAATGTCCATAAACTAATAATTGGATAGACAAAATGTGCTTTATCCATACAATGAAATATTATTTGGCCGTAAAAAGAATATTTTCACATGCTACAAGATGGCTGAACCATGAAAAAATAAGCTAAGTGAAAGAAGCCAGACACAAAATACCACATATTGTGTGATTCCATTTATATCAAATGTTCAGAAAAAGAAAAGCCATATAAGAAGAAGGTAGATTTACAGCTACCATGGGCTGGAGATAAGGGTATGGGGTTTCCTTTTAGGGTGATGAAAATGTTCTGGAATTAGTGTTGATTGCTGTACAAAATTGTAAATATACTAAAAACCACTCATTTGTACACTTTTAAAAAGTGAGCAATATGCATGTGAAGTATATCTCAACAAGGCTATTTTATGATGTAAATGGATTAAACAATCTAACCAAGAAATAGTTTGTCAGATTAGATTAAAAAAACAGTATCTAACTATAATCTGTCTATAGGAGACATGTAAGTTACAAAAGATAAAAGTAGCTGAAAGTGAAGAGATGGAAAAAGATATACCATATAATAGTTACCTACTTCATAGATCTAAATGTGAGGATTATTTCATAGTCCTAAAACTGAGGATGAGGGGAAGCCGGGGTGGCTCAGTGGGTTGAGCGCTCACTTTGCAGCGCCGGGGACCGGGGATCGAATCCCAGCCTGTGCGGAATCATATGCTGAGCTGGGAGCTCCTCCAGTTCAGTTCTCTCTCTGTCTCTGTATCTGTCTCTCTGTCAAAAATAAATAAATAAATTTTAAAAAATAGTTCCTCTGCTGAAATAATAATTATTAAATAGTAAAAATATTAAAAAAAAAAACAAAACTGAGGATGATCAGGGATCATAAAAATGAATTAGGTAAAAGCTCTGTAGTTATAGAAATAATGCTGATGTATTGCTTAGTGAGAATACAAAACACTTCTTAACTGATTTAGAAAACACTTGAAAATTATGAGCCCAGTGACAGACAAAATATATATTTGTAACACCCCAAATGGCATATCTGAGAAGCCTGCTTATAAATTTTCCATTAGGAGAAGGCTCATATTCTAGCCACTGTAGTACACCCATTTGGGTTTTCTCTGAGTCAATCCTTCATCTGACTTTTTCACATAAAATTTTTAGTAAGATCATTTGGGAAGCATTTCATCAAAGTGTCATGTGGACTATCACTCTCCCTAAGTCTGTATCAGCAGAAGAAATGTTTTAATATTTGGAAATAGCTGAAATATTGACTACCAGCTTTTCTCTGTATCCATACTGAGTGTCCTATTTATGCTTATGAAATTCTTGATAAGGAGCTTTAAGATGAGATACATAACCTTGCAAAGAAAGCATGTGAACCTGAGTAGAAGAAGTCAGTAGTACTCACTTAAGTAATATTTGGCTGAAAATATCTGGCAATGCAGAAGGAACATAATATACTTCCCTTCATTTACTAACATAATCTTCTGGACCCATCACTGGTAGACTTGTGAATAGGCAGAGCAAAAAGGAAAGTCTGAGTGATAAGTAGAGGCTAGAGCTGTTAGGTTTAAATACAAAATCCTATGCCAGAGCCTGGATTGTGTATCGAATTTCCTATATCTAAACCTTGTATGACCTGGAACCTAGTGCCTAATACTTCACATCTCATCGGTGTAATAGGGATGATATCATAACAAAAGTATCTGATATGTTGAAATCATCTAAGCATATGAAATATACCACAGGGCCTATCCCATAGTAAATACTGTTAAATATCAGATACTGTTGTTGCTGTTGTCATGTTGTTGTTGTTATAATTTTAGATCCACAATCCCTAATTTAAAATTCTGATATCTATAAAGCTCTGAAAACCAAAATTTTTTATCATAAATTTGGCATTTACTTATTTGGTAGCAAAGCCTGAACAGAAATGGTATGAGGCTATTTATAGATGTGTAAGTCCATTTGCTTAGCTGTATAAATATTAAAGTGTTTGATTATGGGATGCTGCCCCAGGCGTAGCTTGGAATGTTCGGTAATATGTACCCTACCAGCTGTCTAAATTTTTAAAAATCTGAATTTGGAAGCCCACTTAACTTTGAGAGTCTTAGATAAAAGAAGGGTAGGTAGCCCGTTTCTTCATTATTACCGACATCAAGGGTCACAAAGTTTATCATTTTTTTCTCTGTACTCAGTATGGAGAAATTAGAGAGGACATATTCCTATTGGGAACTGGTACCAAATAAGTGAGGGGTGAACAGCTAACACTGCCTTTAATTATAGTCCTTGCCTAACATTATCATGTTCAAATGTCTTGAAAAGGATTAAAGATTAAAGTATTGTTAAAATCTAAAAAGAGAGAACTAAAAATAGCTACTCAAAAGTGACCATATCTTTGAAAAACAGGTATTATTTTGAAACAGTATAGTCAAGTTAGTATTTTTTTCCCTCTCCAAGTAGTGGTGGAAGACGATGAGAAGCAGAGCTGAACCGAATGTCAGTAGTGTGGGTTAGCACTAGAAGTACACCTCAAAATGATTCCTGTGTGACAGTCACTGCCTGAAGACAAGTCAAATAGCCCCACGAAAAGAAACTCAAAGGTCGAAGCCCCGTGCTGCATTGGAAGAGATCCAGTGACTTCTTTTGCCTATTTGCAAGTTTTGAATAAATTTGACAGTCTTGATCTCTGTAAAACAATACTACTTTCCCCTCAGGATCCATATGACAATGTCTGGAGTCATTTTTGATTGTGATGATTTGGGGGAGGGGAGCTAGTGGCTAGGAATGGTCTAAATATTCTAAAACGCACAGGACAGCTTCGTACCCCACCCACCACAACAACAAAATGTCAGTAGTGCCAGCCAATTTGAGAAACTGTTCTAGGGGAGAGGTTAACTAAAACGTTTCTGTCCAACAGAGGTAAAAATAATTTCTTAAAGGTAGGAAAAGAAACTCCAAATTAATAGTTTAGTGCCCTGTTGGATATAAACTAACTTTTTTGTCCCAACACTGCAGTCTTATCCTTATAGTTCTCTGTTAAATTGCCTATAAATCTCTCCGAATATATTTGGAACTGGTTTCTTGCTGTTTTCTTCATTACTTGAACTTTTTGACAGGTGCTTTTTAAATACATATGTGTTGGTTACATTTCTTTTTTAACCTTTTGAAAATCATATTTTAATAGCTGATCAGGGAACAAGCTAAAAAAATGGATAATTTTGGAAAACTTCATATATGAAATTAATTTGTTTCCTGGCTTTCACGGAAAGGGTGAAATGTCAGACATTGACATAATCAGTGTGGGTACTCCATCCACCAAACTTACATAATTTCATTTTTATCAGTCATTTTTAGGGCCTCTGAGATGTCATTGCTAGTTATATCCCACAATTCTTTGACCCTGATGGAATTCACTTCCTACTCAGGTAATCAGTATCTTTTTTGCTGTAAATATATGTATTATTTTTCATACTGCTTTTCTTCCTCACTCTACACTGATGCTCAACTGAAACTGAAACTATCTTGAATATTCTGCTCTCCCTTCATCCTGGTGCCTTAAGAAAAAATATTTTTGCAAAGAGGTGAGATTCCTTTTGCTTAAAAAAAAAAAAGACCCAATTGTCCCAGATAGAGGGGCAAGTTTTGAAGTTCTCTGAAGCCTTTACCTGGGTCTCCAGAGGAAGAATGTCAACATACAATACCGTATTTTCCGGCATATAAGACGACTTTTGAAACGAAAAAAAGTCAACTGAAAATCGGGAGTCGTCTTATACGCCGAGTATATCCCGAAAAATGTCTCAATATGCCACTAAACAAATTTTAAACAAGCCATTTAAAGATCGCATTAGAGAACAGTGGAATGAGTGGATGGTTAGTGGCAAAAAGTCATTCACAAAAGGAGGAAACATGCGTGCACCACAATTGGATGTTTTGTGTAACTTTGTCATAAAAGCCTGGAATAATATTACTGAAGAAACAGTAATCAGGTCTTTCAAGAAGTGTGGTATATCAAATTCTTTGGACGGTATGGAGGGTGACTTCTTGTGGCAAGATGAAGGGGAAGCCGAAGCTGAAGCCACACCATCTGATTCAGAATTTGATCCATATGATGACTGTCTTACAAATGTACCACAAGAGGTCATTGATGAACTTATGATGTCAGAAGAAGAACATGATGAGGATTTTGAAGGATTTTAAGCTCACAATGCTCCTCTGCCTGGAAAAACCTCTTATCATCCCAGTCAGTCACAAACAAGCGTTTTCTGCAAGTTCTCATGTAATTTTCTTTCCAGATGATGCCATCATTGTTAATGTTCTCTTTTGGATTTCTTGTTTCTCGGTCAAGTTCATGGCATTGCCATTTGTGAAGAGACCTTCCATGTATCGTATCAATGTACGGTATATTACGGTATGTTCGAAAAATGTCATTCTTTAAAAATTTAATTAAAAAAAGAACTGGTGTTGCCTCAGAAGTGGGGGGTAGTCTTATACAGCGAATATAGGCCTAAACCTATGTTTTAACTGTAAAATTAGGGGGTCGTCTTATACGCCCGGTCGTCTTATACACTGGAAAATACGGTAAGCCTTAATTGGGACCCAATCTGCTGAGCTGAGAGCTTTTGCCACCTGGAAGTTGCAGTGATTTTACATGACAAAATTAACAAAAGGAAAGAGCTTGATTGTTGTAACAAATTGTTTAAAATCCTGGCTCTACCCTTTACTAGGTATTTGACATTCAGCAAATTACAGATGGTCTCTGGATTTGTTTTCTACCTGTAAAAATTTTCTGGCACAGTTGCTGTGATAATAAATGATTAGGTCACATGGGACTTATATGTCATAAAGTTTCATTAGTATATGTTGGTATTTATTAGGCATAGATAATTGTATTTTTGTTCACTACATCTTTGATATTCATAAATAGATTTTTTGAAATGCTACAACCATGGCTATACCACAAAATATTATTTTTGTCATATAACATTACAGTAAATATTTGAAAGAGCCATATTAAATACAGACATTGAATGCAGAGTGAACTAAGTTCACTTTCTCAGTAAGACTATTATTTCCAAGGCTTGTGATTAAAATGTGTGACTCAGCAAAATTATTATATAAAATCAATAGACTTTCCAGTTTTTTAGAAAGTAGTGAAAACTATGAAAGTCACATAAATTTATATAAAATACTAGAGAATATTGCCTAGCTTCCTTGGTGGTGGAGTAATATTCTCATGAAATTCTTGTGATGGAGCAAAGGGAAAAGACTAGAAGTGAGGCTTTTAGATTTATTGGTATGAATATTCTGTGCTAAAAGGTAGATTGGGAGAAAGAGCAGATATAATTTGTAGAATAATGTCTCCCTCAGAAAAAGAAGTCCAAACCTCATCCCTGCAACTGGTGAATACTAACCCACATGGGATGTAGCTACAGAAGTGGAGGTCACGATGATCCAATGTGAGAAAGGTTCAGCCTACCTTTGCTGGTTTGGAAGATAAAAGAGGAGGACCATAAACCAAGGAGTACAGGCAGATTCTAGAAGTTGGAAAAGGGCAGAGAAACAGATTCTCCTTAAGGGTTTCCAGAAGGAACACAGCCCTGCCAACTCCTCAATTTTAGCCTACTGAGATCCCTTTTGGACTTCTAATTCCAGAACTATAAGATAATTTTGTGTTGTTTAAGCTACAAAGTTTATGATCATTTGTTACAGCAACAATAGGAAAAACACACAACAGGGAATCATATCTGTTCATGAATATGTAAGGAAAACATATGGGGGAAGCTGGGATGGCTGCAGTGGTCGGCAAACTGCGGCTGGCTGTAGCTCGCGAGCCGCATGCGGCTCTTGGGCTTAGTGGGTTAAGCACTCACTTTGCAGCACCGGGACCGAGGATCGAATCCCGCCCAGGCCCCAGCCCTGTGCGGACCCATATGCTGAACTGGGGAGTTCCCCCAGTTCAGTTCTCTCTCTGTCTCTGTATCTCTCTCTCTTTCTCTCTCTCTCTCTCTCTCTCTCTCTCTCTCTCTCTCTCTCTCTCTCCCTCCCTCTCTCTGTCAAAAACAATAAAAAAAGAAAAACAAGAAAAACATATGAATAGAAAAGGTATATCGCCTTTTATAATCCCTGGGGGTTAAAAGATGAGGGGAAACCTGCTATGCATAAATTATAGGGAGGTATAGGCATGGATTGGGGGAGGTGGGCAACAAAGGAAGTGAGATCCCAGAGCACCTATATGAGCAGAGATAAAAGACACAAGATAAACAACTCATTCATTATATGTAGAGCAGGCTTTTTGTTTCAAATGTTGCAATGGAGTAAATCATTGTACTGACTGATTGGTTGATTGATTGATTCATGTATTAATTTCTTCATTTTCACTTGACATCTACATTTGCTCCCTCTGTTTCAAGCACTATGCAACAGATACCGTATATTATTGAACAGAGTGGACACCACCTCTGTCCTTCTGAAGAAAAACACATTTAACAAATAAAGTACAGATATATATGACAAATGTTAGTGATAATCTTAAGGAAAAGAATAAACCGTTATAGAATGGAATACTTACTGAAAATCTAATATAGATTGAGAGTCAGGAATAGCCTCCCGGAGAACATGACATTGATGTTAGAACACAGGATAGCTTAAGGCCTGTGCAAGAGTCTTCTAGAAGAAAAAAAGAGAGTATGTGAAGAACTTGTGGCGGAAAAATGGAGACTATGGAGAATACATTGTGCAAGAAGGAGAATGTCTAGAAATGAGTTGACTGGGTAGGCAGAGGCAAGAATACTCAGGAATTTTCAGCTTTCATTCTAATACTTGTATACTCTGATTTTTGATTACTCCGATTTATGACATTTAAATGTAGGCTATAAAAGGCAGGATAATAAAATGGCAGAGATGGAAGGCTCTTTAGCTTTTATCTAGCTTAACCTTTGCTTTCAAGTTGTGGAAAGTAAGGTACACACATGGAAGTTACCTAGCTAGGTTAAAGTTATACAAGGCATGTCTGAGTTGAAAACCAAGCAAGGTCCCTAGGCTCTCTCCATCTGTGCTCTTCTTCACACATGGCACTGCCAGCCACCGTGGGTCCGGAATGGACTGCTTTGAGATATTCTGTTATAAACCTCCTGGCTCAGCCACTCTCAAATGCCATAATAGCCAGGCCTTGGCAACACAGAGCAGCTAGGGGAAATGTGCCATCTTGGATAGATAAACATCAAACTTTATTCCTAATTCCCATTTACAAAATTTAAATGGGGGTTTCTGTATAGTTTGCTGCCACGTTTCTCTGAATTTACATAAACATGCTCGAGGCTGAAGCACACCTGACTGGTTTTCAATGTGAAAATAAAGTATAAAAACTGTTCTTGAAATTATCTCTACACAGAACTTGTCTCTAATCCTAATCTAACTGAAATATATATGATGATCAGTATTTAATAATTTTTTTCACACATATGAATTCTATGTTTTCTAAGTTGAAATCCACAAGTTGTTTTGCAGTAAACGCTGCAGCTGCAAGCGCTGTCGGTGGACATTCTCAGGGCAGATGGAAAAAGGGTTAAGGAGCCTGGAGCCCTCCTAGTGCTTGCCAACACAAGGAAAAACTCTGAATTAATTGTCTCACTTTTACTTTTTTCTCCATTCTAAACTTCCCATCCTCCTCAAGGTCTTCTCAAGGTAGAAATTTTCCTGCAAAGAGAAGTATTAAGAATGACCAAGATGCTGTTTTAATTCTCTCTAGATAATGAGTAAAAATACTTTCAATTAATAAAAGCTTACTTCTTAATTTTGTGCTTTATATGTATTTCTTAAGCAGTTACAGTTCACTCATATTTGTTACCATTTTGTAAGCTGAGAATTTTTTCAGTGAGTTGAATGGCTTTTTTTTTTCAGATGAACATAGATAGAAGTAATCCTACAAATCTGTGTTAAGGGAGTTGTTACTGTGTCATTTAGTTGCATTATGTTGTTACTGTGTATTATGGAATTCTTTGATGTTTTATGCCTAAATTATAAAATGGAGGCTCTCGGGGCTGAAAGAGACTGAAGGGGAGAGAAAATTTTTTTTCTGCTAAATATCTGTTCTGAGTGATACAATTTTTGTTACTTTAGAAGGAGAGAGAGTCTAAGCTAACAAACACCAAAAATGCATCTAGCCAGCCCCACCTCACCCACAACATCACTATAGTCTGGGCCCCAATGACCATTGCCTAGAAAATTATAGTCACCAAATTTGCCTACTCTCTTTTAGAATAGCATTTTTAAAGTAGAATTTCAAGATTACTTACCTTATTCCTAAAGTTTACTCCACCTCACTAGGGGCTCCGTGTAGAGGAAACTGCATACCAAAGATTGAGGACCAAAGTTCTAGACCAGCTCATTTTCTAGCATTACGAGAACAGCTTCGATTCGACCTTGCAGTTTCTATGGGTTTCTGTATTAAAATGCAATGGCCCAGCTGAATTCCATATAACATTCCTATGCAGAACCATCCCACTGAGCATTTGAAATGAGACTTTTACAAAAGGAGACTGGATTCAGTGGTGAAACAAGGATGCAGTGACAGTTGTAGGTCTGCCTAGTACACAACCTGGGGGGGACATATTTTCTGGAGGATGGTATCAATGTTACTAATTGGATGAAGCAAATAACTGAGCCAGGATCAAGCAGATCTTCAAAACTAGCAAGGTGTACCCTTTGGTGGTACAAGCTTATAACTATTATTTAGCCACTTCTATCCATGGATATCAGAAATAGGGGGTATATTCCTCACTGTCCCATCTCTCCAAGGTTTGGCATAAAAAGAGAAGACTGTCTTTTTGTTGGCTTAATTATTCTGAAGACCTGCTCATTAGAAGCAGTGTTCTAATTCTTATAGGCTCAATTGCTTAATTTAATCAGTGTCTATCAGCGCCTAAAACACTGAAATATTTTGTGGTCTTTAATACAGAATAAGATAGGGTCACTACTTTTCTATTGTAATCAAATATCTGCTATTCATAATCAAGGTGATACTTGATCTTCTTTACTTAATTCCCAAGGAAAAGGAACCACAGCCAGACACTAAGAAATTTCCTCTACAAGCATATGTCACATTTGTACTGCTTTCAAATCATAATTAATATTATCTGCAGAGAATAAAATCAAAATCCTTCGTGTGAATGCTTTATTGTTGCCATCAGAGAGGCTAAGTAACTTACCTGAGGTCACACAGCTGTGGCGAAGTGGAGTCAGGATTTGACCATAAGTGGTCCAATTCTGGAGTTTTACTCTGAAACTGCAAATCTCTTCCATACAGGGCAAATGAATACAGGTGGGATAAAGACAGCTAACTGTGAAGGGGATCCTTTCTTGATAATTTTCTGTCTGAGCTCAAGTAAATCTAACATGACCTCTAAGATTTCTACACCCTGGTATCCATACCTTGTAAAATCCCCTTTACTTGAATGTGGTGGGGACCGGTAAATAGAAGAAATATTACTCCTGCTATTAGACTACTAGTCAGTTGACTCTGAATTCATCAAAAGGGAAATTATCCTGGGTGGACCTGACCTAATGAGGTAAGCTCCTTAAAGGAAGTTGAAATGTCAGAAAGACTCTCTGATGTTAGCTGTAAGACAGTGCATATAACTTTACAGCTCCTAGGTAAGCAATTCTGACAACAGCCGCATAGCTTAGAAGAGAGAACCAAACCTCCAGGTACAGATCAGCCAGCCAATGCCTCAATTGCATTCTTATGATACCCTAGCAGCGGATCCAGTTAATGCCTCCTCATGTTTGTGGTAATTTGTTATATGCAATCAAAAAGCAATAGAGGTTGTTGCTGTCTTATTTCTTTACTATGTCACTCTGGCTCTGACCTCTCCATCTGCTGCCAATGTCCTTAATTGCAATCACCCATGACCCACATCATCTAGTAGGATCTCTGTTAGATCCTTCATTGGCATCTATAGCATATCTGTGACAAATTGACAAATCATTTCCCATTTTCTCTATATTTTAACTTCTTTTTTAACGACATTGCTTACTATTGCTCAATGTATATTTCGCTAAATAATTATGTTTTCTATGTACTTTGGTTTTTCTGTACATCTTAACTGGTTCTGTGAACAAGGGAATTTCTCAAATTGGTTGTTGATCAGCATTAAACTTTGTGATAACATAAGTAGTTGCAGAAGCCTAAAAAATGTTTGTCAGATGAATGTATGTGGTATCATACGGAGAAAAACATGTACTGACTACGCTAATTTACTTTTGCTTTCAAGCAGTATATATAGTAAGCAGCTGAATTATGCTCATTTCATAGCTCTTATGGGTCTTTCTGTCCTTACAGTGTCTGTCAGATATAGATGTGTCTACACTAGATGCTTAGGTGTTGCAGAACGGCATAGGAATAGAAACTGCCGAGGAAGTACAGATTCATTTATGTGCAGCCTTGACTGGAGCTTCAAAACTAGCTGATGTAGCATGTGCGCTTTGTTTTGAGACATTTGTTCTCTTTATCTCTCCTAAGCACAAATCAGATAGAACGAGTATGAGGCTCTGAATCTGTGCAAAATCAGGTGAAGTGAGCTCGCTGTTTTGTACTGAGCTGCAGAATTCTTATCGTGCCTGTGTCAGCAATCCAGGCCACACTGGGCCTCCTGGGAACCTCATGGGTTAGCAGAACACACTGCACACAGCAAGATTTACTGTCGCTGCTCAGCCCTGGCTAGCATCACTGTCTCCTCCGCACATGCTGCCATGCAGTTAATGCACAGTTTCTCACCTCCACCCTCCCAGCTCCTCAGCACGGTACTGCATACAGTGTGTAATTATAGCCAGTGATTAAAAAGGGAAACACCAGCGTGCATTGGGGGAACTGAAAAGGGAGCTGAAAATTGCAGGGCACTGGTTCTTTGCTAAGTATTGTGCAAGGCACTGTTTAAGCATTAGTTCATTTCATGCTCGCTTTAGCCCACTTCAAAAAGCATGTGTTATTTCCATCACACAGATGATAAAAACGGAGATCTATAGATCAAACAACCAATCCTGCAAGTAAGTAGTAGGGATTTGAACCCAGGACTGTGAGGTTCAATACTTGCTTTATGACTCCTGTTTGTCAAAATACATTCAGGATCCAGGGCCGATGCGTCATTGGGGTGGCTGATATGTTATCTGAGGGTCTTGGTCAGACCTGAAGAAGTGGTTCGCTGTCCAAAATACTTTGAAATAGAGCCCTTTCTAAGTGATGCTTGGGATCTAATAGATGTTCCTTTCACAAAAGAAATGTTCCTGCTTATGAGTAATGAGAGATCAATGTTTACCTCACTCTCAGCCTACCTGACTTGTATACATTTTTTAATATGGGGCTTAAATGCCCTGTTTTACGTAAGAACATATTCCTTCTTCCTTGATGCTTCTAGAGAATATTGCACTTCAGTTTGTCATATTTTCCTTTATTACTATTCATTCATTCAAATAAAACAACTTTTGTATGCTTTTCCAGACATGGGAGAAATTGAACAAATAACCCAAACTATGGAGCAGGGGGACAAGACTAGAAATAATTGTACATTATAGTACAAGTGCTACATAAAAGCAGCCATAGATTATTCTGGAATGAGCATCATGCAGCTACTATCTTTGAGGCTGAGATGAGGGATAAGTAGCAAGGATGTTTTGAATTTAGATGGTTGAATAGGCTCTTCACTAGGAAAATAAAGAGGTAGAAAAACATCCTTGGAAGAAATCAGAGCATATGCACATACTTAGAGGTATATGAAAGAGTATGTTTTGGAGACTGCAAAGAATACCAAGTGGCTGGAGTACAATGCATTCTGGAATTTGAAGGCAGATTGAATGTGGGAAAATATGCCACAGATAGATCATCAAGGGATTGGTAAACAAGTTAAAATGACTCGATTTTTTTTTTCCTGAAGACAAAGCAAATGTATCGATTGCTCTCAAGCAGACAAGTGACTAGTTAGGTTTGACTTTTAGAAAAAACAGATTGGAAGGAGTAGGTAGAAAGTATTAAGGCAGAGAGGGAAATAGTGAGACCAGTGAGAGTTAGTTTAGTTTTTACTACTGATTTCTAAAAAAGTTTATACCTCCTACATCAGTGCCAATAGTAGCTAAGAGTCAAGGAGACATGTGAATAATGTTTAGAAAACTTATATCAGAGCTAGAAATAAAGGAATGAAGAGAGAGAGAAAGTTAAGATGACCTGAAATACTCTAATTTGGGAGCCAAAATAGGTAACAAGGAGGAAGGTGGATGGTGGGGAAGATAATCACATTTTTTTTTGTCTGTATTTAAAAATTCTCTCTCTATAAAGTATGGAAACAACTACAAATAATCTATGCTCATAGAAGTCAGAATATAAGTTACCTTTGGAGAGGATTAGTAACTGAGGTGGAGCAAAATAAAGGTGAGTAGGGTTCTAGTGATATATTTCTTGACCTGGGTGGTGTTTACATGGTTGATCTCACCTAGTGAAAGTTCATTGATCTGTACATTTATATTTGGTATACTTTTCTATATATATGATACACTTCAGTAATATGTTTACTTAAAAACAATTTAAAAATAAGCCCAATGAACACTTTGAAGAGCAGTGTAAATACAGCTAAAGGGATAATCAGTTAATGGAGGATAAATTTGCAGAAATTATGTTGAATGCAGCACAGTCTGTGCCTTGTACTTCAGAGTAATCTTACTCAGTTCTCCTGCCTTCCCCTTTTCACTAGCTTCTCCTCCTTTCTTAATTCTTATTGTTTTCTAGTATTCTATCAATTGCCTTCCTTTCTTAATCATAAATATTCAATAAAAGCAACATTTTCCTAAGAATTACATTTATCTGAGGTATATGAGCTTGGTAAAAATATCAATCAAATGGTATCTGTATTAAACATACAAATATTTGAAACATTTGAAATGCCCTTTAAAAATATTTCTAATAAGTTTCATTGCTTTATGGTTTAAAACTTGACTGACTGATTTAATGTAGAATTTCTTAGAGAAAAATAGAGAAAGCCATACAAATTTTGTCATGTCAGGGTGGGGAAAATTAAGTCCTTTACAATATGGTTAATGCAAAGTTAATGAAATAATTTAGAATGGATACAGTTCACTCTGCAACATAATTTTTAAGAACAATTTTCTCATTCTAGTAATTCATACAGTTTCTTTTTATTATGCTCTCCTAATTTACTTATTCTGTACTATTCTAAACAAATGTGATTACATTTTTAATTAAATTTATATTTTGAGTTGACTATAGATTTATATACACTTGTAAGAAATTATTAAGGGGAGTTTCATGAAAACTTAACCCAGTTTCTTCCAATGCTTACATTTTGCAAAACTATACCACAGCCAAGATATTGATATTGATAAATAGTTGAGATATAGTACATTTTTATAGCCACAATGATCACTCATTTGGTTATTATATTCAGTCACATCTACCACCCTACCCCTGGAAACCACTAATACATTCTCCATTTCCTAAAAATTTTCATTTCAAGAATGTTATATAAATAATTGCACAGTATGTACCCTTTCAGATCACCACATTTCAATCAGCATAATTAATTTCCTGGAAATTTGCACGAGTTGTTGCACGTTAATAGTTTATTCCGTAACCATTCACCTGTTAAAGGTCATCTGGGTTGTTTTCAGTGTTCGGCTATTATGAGGAAAGCTACTGTGAGCATCCATGTATAGTATTTCCCCTTAATCCACTGGGAAATCCCCAGTGTATGCCTGAAACTGTGGATAATACCAATCCCTATATATACTGCTTTTTCCTATGCATACATAACCATTATGAAATATAATTTATAAATTAGGGACAGTAAGAGATTAACAATGATTAATAAAATAGAACAATTATAACAATATACTATAATAAAAGTTATATGAATGCGGTCTCTCAAAATACATTATTGTAGTGTCCTCACCCTTCTTCTTGAGATGACTTGAAATGATACAATGCTGATGTGATAAGATGAAGTGAAATATTCAGAATGACATAATTTAAAAGCTATGAATTGCTTATTTCTGAAATATTTTATTATGACATTTTGAACATGGTTGACTGAAATTGTATAAAATAAAAGGGGGTAGTTATGGAATAGGTTTTTGTATAAACATAATTTTTTATTTCTCTGGGAAAAATACCTAAGTTTACAATCTGAATCATATGATAGTTAAATGTTTTAAAATACTGACAAATCATTTCCCAGACTGACCGTGCCATTTTATATTCCGACCAGCAATTTGTAAGTGATGTAGTTTGTTTACCTCCTAACCAGTATTTATTTTTACTTTACCCGTTCTGATAGGTGTATAGTGATAACTCATTGTGATTTTATTGTGTGTGTTTTCAACACCTAATAAACCAGCATTTATTTTTTACTTTAGTCAATCTGATAGGTGTGTAGTGATAACTCATTGTGATTTTAATGTGCATGTATTTAATGCCTAATGATGCTAAACATATTTTTAATGTAGATTGTTTGCCATAAGTCTCATTTTCAAATTTGAAAACCAGGTGCTGATGAACCTTTTGTGTTGAGATATAGAGAAAATAATTATAAATAGCATTTCCAAGGGAAAATAGCATTGTCTGCAGATACAAATTTGAATGCAGTGACTCATCATGGAGTTAGGGTTGGATGAGACAAGATATTTAAAGAGAATATGAACATGTATATAAAGTTAGATAAGAAAAAGAGATCTTTAGTAAAACCAGCGTTTTAGGGCATGGAGACTTATAAAACATCAAGAAGTGTAGCAGAGCTGGGTCAAGCTATCATGGAAACACTACAAAAGTAATGCTTTTTAAATCTTCAAATCCTGATGCTTCAAAATCCTTGGAAACTTAGTGGAGGAGGAGTAATTTTTGAAGAAGAAATTCTGATGCTGAGAAGATAAATACATGAAACAAATTCCAAGTGGGGCAAAAGCAAAAGACCCACAACAATGGGGACAGTGTAAGTCCCAGAGCAATTGGGAGGAACTGCCAAGATAAAGAGGTGCCTTCCAAGAAATGGGTCTAGATATATATCCTGAACAGTTAAAAGCTTTTTTTTTTTTTTTTATTGAAGGTTCCGGGTTTTACCCTTGGAAATAGCTCGTTAGGTGCAG
>PVKE010027335.1:0-21658 GCA_004027555.1 Craseonycteris thonglongyai | reverse complement strand
GGTGCCCTGCTCTCACCCCGCCCGCCGGGAAGTGCCGCCGCCCTGCTCCACAGTCCCTGTTCCACTTTAGGCTCTGTGATCTGATTAGGGCACTGCGTGCTGTCCCTTGAGTTCGGATGTTAAATTGTCCACAGTCTTGTGGGGCTTCCATGCTCCCTAGGTCTCGGCTTCCAGCCCGCCCTCGATCCAGCTCCACTGTGACCGTAGTCCCCCAATCCCCCTTTGTTTTTGCCAGCCCCGGGCCGCGCTCCGCGTCTCTGTCCCCGAACCGCTGCTTCCCCTTCCCTCTCCCGCTCTCCCCTTTTTTCTCTAAGCTTTGTGTGTTGTTCTGCGTTGTGTGGTTCTCTTAGTTGAGGTTTCTTCTCAGGGTTTCCCCTGTGGATTCCCCTCTGTTCACAAGGCCCTTCCCAGGCAGTTATCGGCGTTCTCCTCTCATGCCGCCATCTTGGATCTCTCCGTGTCGCCTGGCCATTTTGATGTGGGTGTTTTGCATTCAGCCAATGTGGAAGAGTCACACAACTCATTGCTGCTTTCCTCTTGGAGGGGCTTGCTCTGTCTGAGCTGCACATTCAGTGTACCTATGGGAGGAGGGACATTCAGGAGCCTCCAATGTCACCATCTTGGTCTGAAATCTATAAAGGAAATTAACAAAAAGGAAGGAAGGCTAGGCAAAAACATACTACCGTAGCAACCCCAGAAGGCATTCTTATTTTCCCATGACAAAATCAGTGCTTTCAGAGAGTCAATAATTGTTTGAGTGGTAACCGGCAGGACCAGGCCTTAAACAAGTCTCTCTGGCTACAGAATCCTTGCTTGTAACCATTGTGCTACAATGACCCCTACTCACCGTTGCATACCCGGTGACTGCTACCACATTAGCATAAGGTAAGCATTCTATAGATATTCCCTGGGTGCTTGAATGAAAAGATAAGTAAATAAATGGATAAAGACAATGGCAAGTGGTCAGAAGTGGCTGAAGCACATGCTATGTGGGGATTTGGGTGGGTACACGAGGGTGGAGGTGTAGCACAACCCTACATTTTCCTCCAAATCATGCTCCTCCTACGCAGGCTATTCTCCCAGTTCTGCCACCACAGTCCACCAATCTTGCCTCCATATAGTTTTACTTGTTCTCTGGGCGATAATGCATTCCCCTTGACCTCTGGCTTGTTTTTACCCCTTTATGACTGAAGCCCTTCTAAATAGTTTCTCTTCTAGATAGATCTTCCTTGTCTGTGAACCCAACACAGAGTTTTGTCTCTACAACATTAATCATACTGATGATATTGACATGCACAGCTTGTTCATGCTTTGTGTCTAATACATATTAAACAATGCATCTCCTCAATCAGATCAGTATCAGCTATACAAGGACAGGTAAAGGATATTCCCCGTTGGTCCCCAACAGTGAAAAACAAATTAAAGGTGCTCCATGAGTAATTATTTATTCAGGGTATCAGATAACAGATCAATAGTCTGTATCTGGAAATGGTGAAGCTGTATTCCCTGGTTGGAGATCAGTCAGAGGTGACTTAAAGGTTGTAGACCAAGCTTGTCCAATGGGCTGCATGTGGCCCAGGATTGCATTGAAGGCCACCCAACACAAATTCGTAAACATTCTTAAAACATGAGATTTTTATGCAATTTTTTTTTTAGCTCATCAGCTATCATTTGTGTTAGTGTATTTTATGTGCGGCCCAAGACAATTCTTCTTCTTCCAATGTGACCCAGGGAAGACAAGAGGTTGGGCACCCCTGATATAGAAAATACTTAGAAAGACAATTACAAACTCAGAGCAAGCCGCTGCTCCCTGAGGGTCCTGCCTAATTTATTGAAAACAAGGACCATCCTAATGTAGAAACCATAACATGACTTTACAGTTAGTCTCTCTGGTTTGGTTTATCTTGGGCAGAGTCCAAAATCCTATTTCTTTTCAGTGGTTTCCTTACTTTCTCTCAAGGGGATTAGTTTTCTTGTTCTAAATGAGGCATACAATATTTTTTGTGTGTCAGATATCCTGGAACTGACTAAATGAAATAGAAGCTTCCAGAAGGAGTTAGAGAATCTAGCAGAACACACACACACATAAATATAAATTTACCCTGACCAAAATTAGCGTAGCTCTCAGATAATCTTTCTCCCCTTACCGTGTTTTTAAAAGACAATGTGTGGGTACATGTTACTGAGCATCTGTCTCAAGATCATAATTTATTTCCTTTCTTTACCTCGTCAGTGGTGCTAGGCAAAGTTGTTGGCTGTTGTCAGATTAGAATTCCCTAGAGTAGCAGGATGAGTGCCGTAGGCCATTGGGATTGCTATAACAAAAATCCTGTAGACTGGGTGGCTTATAAACAGCAAACATTTAGTTCTCACAGTTCCAGAGGCTGGGAAGTTCAAGATCAAGGTGCCCACAGATTTGCTGTCTGTTGTGACCTGATGAGGATCAGTTTCCTGGTCATTGATGCCATCTTTTCTCTGTGACCTCTCATGGTAGAGGGGTAATAGAGTTCTCTGGGGCTTCTTTTATAAGGGCACTAATCCCGTTAATGAGAGCTCCACCCTCATGGCCTACTCACATCTCAAAAGCCACACCTCCAAATAGGATCACATTGGGGATTAAGTTTCAACATGAATTTGGGGAGGGGGCTGGGTACACAAACACTGAGTCTATAGCAGTGAGTGCATTTAAGATCTAAAAGATGTTAAAGTGTAGCTCTAGCTGAAGTCGCTGGTGCGAAGAATGATATTGAACACTGTATATTGGGCAAATGCAACTTGAGGAAGTCTGCTCCTAACTGTGAAACATCAAACCTCTCTGAATCTCAAAAGCATCTTTGTACATTAAAACCCGGTAGTGAAAACCTTCAGAGGACAGACAGATCTCTTTTTTTAAAAGATACTAGAAGTAATACTTTGAAGGTTTCTGGACCCTGTGGGCTTAACTGTCAATTTGTACATTTCTGTTCTATTTTCTTCCATAAAGCCCCCTGATGCTACATGTTATGAAAAGCTGCAATTTCTCCTTTGATCAGTTTTCATGTTATTGAAGCCACAAGACAAATGCAGAGAGGATGAAAAAGGCTTTGCATTCTCTTTTCTGTAAAGAAGATAAAAAAAAGGAGAAAACAGTGGGATGGCCCCATTAAGCACCTTGAGGAAACTAAAAAGAAATGATGAGTACCCCCCAAAGTTGACAATAGCTCCTTTGTTGTTGCCTCCACAAGGCAAACAAAATAAAGAGAAAGCACGGAACACTTAATGATTTAGAGGGATCACATATTACAGGGCTAGTGGGGACAAAGGTGACAAGGAAAACTGAGGACTTCAAGGCTGAACATTAATGCTTCTTTTTTTAGGACATCATAAAACCTCCATTATGAAGATCAGAGCCAAAGCAATCTCCTGAATTTTATAAATTTTACATCAGTATACCAATTGAATTTCTGAAGATTAAAATATGTAATGTTCCATGATATAGAATCATCAAACTCATACATCTTCATATAAACATATTGAGCCCAGAAAGCCATTTTCTATCATTTGTAGCAGTCAGTGCCAAAAGATATACCCTAGAAATTTCAGATAATAAATCCAAGATGTTTAAAACTGCAGCACACAGCTTTTCCGAGAGAAAATGAATGCATCTCTCAGAATCATTTTGGTATAATCATAATCATCCCCCGAGGAATTCTGGTGTTGCTTTAGATGTGCAAAGCAAAGGGCCAGATTATGCAGAGAATTCTCTGAGTGGGTTTACAAATACAAGTTCTTGGGCTGTGAGGAGTCCCATAGATTGCACACACTCCCACAGCAGAAAAGAAAAAGGCCCAGTAAGCTCCACGTGGGTTTTGTTTCCCATTAGGCTTCCTGCTCAGTGGAGGAAGGGGAGCATTGTTAGTCACTAAGCTTTGGAAAGTTAATTATCCCCTGAAGCCCAGTTTCCCCAACTATTATATTGAGGCAATAATAGCTGTACTGTAGTTTAAGAGCGTCAGGTGAGCTAATGGACGTGAAAGTGTCCAGTGCAGTGGGATGCTGGGTAACTAGGGCAGAAAGCCAGCCCATTTGTTATGTATGTGCAGCTAATCTTCCGGAAGCAGGCTTAGCAGAAGGAACCCAGAGTGTCAGACATGTGGCATGTTCTGTTTGTGCTGCCACTGGCGGGCACGCGGGGGTGCTGTCAGTAACTACACGCTGAGGGTGAAGCAACACACACCAAAGGGAGACCTTCCGCCCCTTGAGGATGATGGTGCAGATGGCACAAGGAGGCTCATTTCAGCTTCTGGACTCAGCGGGAATTGACGCACATGCGCGCAAAAGAATTAACATGTTCATATGGAGCATCTGGTGGAAGCAAAATCAATGTAAATTGACCCAAATTCCTAACAAAAACAGGCTGCCATCGCATTTCCTACTAATAAACAATGACAATCCCGGAAGCCGGGATGGCTCAGCGGGTTAAGCCCTTGCTTTGCAGCCCTGAGGACCGAGCATCTAATCCCAGCCCAGGCCCCTGCGAACCCATATGCTGAACTGGGGTGTACTTCCCATGTGGGAGGCCCGCAGTTCGGTTCTTGCCCCCGAGTTGGGCCCCTGGCTCAAGGGGGTGTGCCTCCCATGCAGGAAGCCCCAGGCCCAGTTCCTGCCCTGCACGCCCCTGCCCATTTGTGTGGAATGAAACCATGTTGAAAAATTGACGACATGCAACTATGGAGACTGCTCTGGGCCCTCCCCCTTCTCTCTCTCTGTCAAAAACAATAAAATAAATCTTAAAAAAAAAAAAAATAACAATGACAATCAGCCCATTTTTCCTTTTTTTATGGCAACATGAAATGTATTTGCCATTCTAAGTGGCGGGCATGTTCTAATGAATGCAAATTCAACAGCGAAGACTGAACTTGACGGAGAAAAAGGAAAGGTGAGCAAGGCAGTTTATGAAGATATTGTTTTATTTTCCTCCCCCCATAGCCACCCCCCAAAAAGCTAAAATAGCTAAAAAAAAAAAAAAAAAGCACTGCACAGGGAATAGATTTAAGCTATGATCTTACTAGAGGTTATTATGGAGCTTACTTTTTAATACCCTATAAGTTTCCCCTCACTCAACAGGGATGTTATTATTAATACAATGTCTTCTGTGTCTATAAGGAAAGAGCAACTATTAGCGAATAGAAGAATCCAAGAGTTGAATTTTAAGATTATCGATTAGCTAGCATAAGAAAGACCATGTGCTTTTCTGGGGAAAAATAATTAAAAACAAACAAACAGGTAAAAGAAACAAATTTTAGAGTTGAAACCATTAGAAACCTGAAAATAGTACAATACATAGAGCTCAACGCTGATTATTTTGAAATCCTAATGAAATAAAATTTCTAGCAAACCTAATTTTAAAACTAGCAAAACATGAACACAAGCAAAATTAGGAAAAAGGGAACATAACCAACCCTGAATCCTGAAAACTATCCAGCCCTCAGTTAGTTAAAATAACATCACAAAATGGAGAGGAAACCAACGGTTGTTAAAAATCTGATTCTGGATTAGTTAATTAGAGATGGGGAAATATTGAGCTGAGAACGAGGGAACTCTGAGGACTGGAGATGAGATATTTCCATTCTGGGAGTTTGACAAGACCACATTTCAGAAAATAAAACATTCAGCTTTCAAACCTTCCCAAATTCCGCCCCGTTCTTTCAAATACATAGAAAGTGAACGTGCTTGGTGTCAGTTTTTCTCTGCTACTTCCAATGCTTTTCCTTAATGGGAAACTTCTATTGTAATCAAGTGTTCAGAGAACCCCCCTTTGCTTTTGGACACGGCCTGATCACAGGCAGATCCCGGAAAATGAGTCACGTTATTTTAATCTCAACCGTGTCCCTGGTAAAGATGCAGAAATCTGGGTCAGCCTTTCACACTTGCACACAGTTTGAATTTATTCACTTACTAGATTAAACCTGTTCCTCCTTTGGTCTCTAGTTTATCCCACCAAAGGGTTTAACTAGAGAGAAGCATGGAAGCTAGGGAGGTACTAAATTTCAAGCTCATTTTGATTGTTGGTTTTTTTCCCAATGTTTTTGAAGCATCTACTGCCAAAGACTCACAGTGTGTGTGTGTGTGTGTGTGTGTGTGTGTATGTGTGTGTGTATATATATATATATATATATATATATATATATATATATATAAAGATTGTCTAAGCATAAGAAAATGGGACATGTTAATAGGCTTGAAAGCAAGACTCGCTTTGATGAAAGAGTTACTGCCTAGGGCTTTAACTTCCATTATAGGAACCAGAGGAAATAAGAGCACAGTCGATTTGAAAATAAACACCTTTTAAATGTGAATCGAAAACCAAAATACTCAGTAACAAGTTAATGGATAGATCTGACTTGAATGGATCGTTCTTGTTTACAGCTCAGTGATGCTGAGCGAAGTTCACTCTGGTTCCACATGCCTGAGGGGCCGATCCAAATCCCACAGCTACCCCAGAACCCAGACCCTGGCTCCCCTTCCTTCTCTGTGTCTCCTTCCTGTCTTCATTTAAATCAGAATCACCTAAGCCTAGGGATTTTCTCAAAAATACAGAGGCCTGAGCCCCCAACATGAAGCTAGTTGCTAGCAGGCTCCTCCCCGCCCTCCCAGAGATTCTAGAGTGAACCCAGGTTGAAAATCTCAAATGGGAAATTCAGGCCACAGAGAAGTTAAATCATTGACCCAAAATCACATAGCACAGCCATATCTGAGTCTAAGTTTTCTGGCTTTCATCTCCTCTGCCTCTTCTGCTTCACATTTTGTGTCTTTCTTGAAACTTTTTCTGAGCACAAAAGGCAGCAGAATGAATACTTCACTAATAACGACAGAATTAAAGCACGTCAGTCTTCTTAGCTTGTGAACAAGTTATGACGTGTCTCGCTTTTCTTTTCCCCTTGGGTAGGTAAATCAGTTGAGATTACAATTATGCAGATAGAGAAAGAATCTAATTGTGAATCATGTAAGCTTTGGGCAGAGATTATATGTTCCTCTCCACTTCTAACAGTCCTTACTCAATGGCCAGAGATGGCTTTGGTGGCGAAGGCATATACACTTTAATGGGTCATTGCGTCAGCCATTGATTTTTACCTATCAAATTATTCCAATCACATATCGCAGCTCCTTCCTCCTATGTCTGAAGAAAACAAAGACAAAAACCAATCGACTTCAAAAGACCAAAAACCAATTGACATTCAACCTGCACTGACCCTTTTACTCCGTAAGCATTTATTCAGCATGAACTGTGGATATCATGTTAGGTGCTTCCAGGCAAACAAACTAGGTAGGAAACAACTCTGATCAGCGGGCGATGCTCTGAAATCCCGGCTGATCAGAAGTCTGCAGAAGAAGCCTCGTGGACTTGTACAAATCCACAGTGAGTGCTTCTCACTGACCCACAACCACCCTCTGAGCTGCCCCGATTCCAGACCAGTAAGTAGTAAGACAGGGCAGAACACCCTCCTGAGGAAGGACTCTCTAAGGCTCATGAGAAAAGTAGTGCTGGAAGTCAGCTTGGATAAAATGCAAGTTCATTGCATGTCTTTTAGCCGGAACCTAAGACTATTCCCATTAACTTTTAATTAATTTGATGCCTTGAGATAAACTACCCCTTGCTCTGTGTTCTTCGTTAGAAATGAGACAGAACCTCAGCCAAGAATTAGTGATAATGGCTTAGACTTAACTCGTTTAGCGCTATGTGACTTATTAAGTTATCCTTACCCCAACAGCTGTCCCTATTACCTACCCTGCTGCTTATGTAATTCATTAGACAATGATACCCAAGTTGCAGGTTTAATAGCTGAAGAGAAAAGACTGTCAGCCTGAGGCGTAGCTTTGCTGAGCTTAAAACCTAAGTCTACATAGCTAACATCTCCATTAGGTTTTCTTTCACTCGTTTATTTGTTAAGTACTTTTTTATGAGGCTTTGGTGAACTAGATGCCTTTTCAAACTTTCTGGTGCCTTAGTACTATTCACATTTATAAAAAAATTTTATATAAATATAAATAAAGCCTATTATGAGAAGATATTGTGTTTCCTAATCCCTCTCTAATTAATAATGATTAAAACTGTAGCTTGAATTATAAGATCCTAAAATGAAAAATAACCTTTTAGCACTTTAGTGTATGCAGAATAATGAGTGCATATCTTGCGTTTTTTTCCAAGTGACCCCAGGAACCCACTTGAATCAACATGGAGAATGCTTCCCTGAATTCCTGATTAATGCTGCCTTGATCTCTGGGGACACAGATACTAGTGATTAATGAAACAGACAGCAAAGATGTGTTTTTATTTAAAGTTCTGGCCTCCTAGCATTTTCAGATGCTGAAATTAATCTGAGGATTAATAATGAAGCAGGTTTGTGAGGCAGTTTTAGCTTGTGCATTTTGCAGGCTACAATTAGAGAGAGGAACTAATCTCCAAAATGGGAGAAAAGAGTCAGAAACGGAGATCATAAAATCGCTGAGGCCTGTGTGCTTAGTTTGCACAATGGCCCAACATCTGGGACTTCCTTGCCATTGGCCTGGATTTATTGGTTTGGTGGAGTGTCCCAGTTGGAGCATGAATTATGTCACCATCACTCAGACAATACCGGTTGTATGTTTTGTATTCATTCAGCAAACTTTAAATATCACTGCACACGCATGTTGGCTGTCACCAGTCCTAATAGCCCAAGAGTCTGAGTGCCTCAGGGCACCTGACACCACACGGTGTCCTCATCTCATGTACCCAGTGACTGTAAATGGAAACCACAAAGATAAAGTGATAATGGATTTCAATCTTCACTTTCCTTTAGAACAAGCTAGTCAAAGGAACTGAGCATCCGGGTACAAGACAGAAGTCCCAGATAAATCAACTGAAAGATACCTAACCCAAGGCGACCATCTCTAGTGTTTACCTCAAATCGGTTAGTGTGCTCCAGCTACTCTGTAGTCTAGACAATGAGCATCATAGCTTTTAGAATCCATCAGGCAGTCCTTATCCCCCAACCTCTTTCTTGCAAGGCCCTCACCAAGTTCCCTATTGGAAGAGTGCCTTTCACTGCATTTCTTCAGGAGAGCCTCAAGAAATACAGCGGCAAGAGGTGACCTGCAGGAAGAGAATGGATGTTCTAGCAGAAGATGTAGCCAAGGCGATAATCACAAAAGATCTACAGGACATGTTCACATTTTCTGGAGCATCTCTGAAATTCCTGGGAAAAACTCAAGAGCAGGTGGATCTTCCCAGAGTCATACAGAAGGGAGGCTCACTAAAAGTTGGTTTACCATTAAAGGGAAGAGTGCCTTCAGGCATCCAGGAACGGCAATGCTAAATGTTGTCAAAGACATGAATAATGAGACCCTTCATACCCTACTGGTGACGGGTACAAATGGGTCTGGCCATTTTGCCGGAAACGTTTGATGTTATTTAGTAAAGTGGTAGGCACAGATTCTTTCTCACCCTGCAATTCCACTCCTGGTCTATATCCTGAGGTCATATGCACATATGCGCACCAAGAACGTGTGTATGAATGAATGTTCCTAGTGGTATTGGCTCATGTGAGCTGTGAACAGGAACATTGTTCAACATTAGATGGATAAACAAAGTGCATAATCATCAACAAGACCTATGCAGTCGTGAAAGGGAATGAATTACTGCAGCACACAGCATGGATGTACCTCATAAATACGCTATTGAATGAGCAATCAGACACAAAAGAATACCTATTGTCAGAGTCGATGTATACAAAGTTCAGAAATAGGCACAACTGAATTATATTAGCAGAGATCAGAATGGTGATCGCCTTTGGACAGGAGGGGAGAGAGAGATGGCGAGTAGGAGGGACATAGGATTGCCTGTGTTCCATTTCTTGATGAGTATTCAAGAGTTTTCTATGTGTGATTCATTAAACTGAGGTTTATATTGTGTGCATTTTTCTGTAATAATACTTCAAACAAGGGTTTAAAAAAATTGGGGAATATAAGCTGATGCAAAATGGCACTATTGTATATATTGTTCTCAGTTTTGATCGTGCATATAGCCTGTTTCCCCCTCACTTCTCTTTTGTAGTAGCAGAAAGGGCTTTACTCAAAGGAGCAAGAAATCAATCTTATTTTTTCACTCAAATGATGGCTGTATGTTAGAAATGAAAACTTGGAAAATAAACACAGCAATCTATGGCGGCTTTTTAAAGTTGAAATCAAACATAATCAGGAAAACTCGGTAAAACCTCATTGCAAAGAAAGCTATCTGCTGGCCCCTGGTTCTTTTCTTTTCAGGGTGTTGTCTTTCCTGTTAGGTTTGATTTTACTGTTACACTTTTCAAAGCATGAAACTGGATCTCTGGGGAACAGCAGAAACATCAAACAGGCTGATTTTGCCTGTACCTGCCTCCCAGTAACATGTAATTTTGCCAAGGAAAAACATTCAACTTCAACTTGAATTTAAAACTAATTAAAGGCCCTTCTGAGAAGTCAGGGTGGATTTCCTCTCTGCTCCACACAGAGATGCTCCAGCAAACAAGCTTGTCAGACAGAAACTTCCCAGAGCAGACAATCAAAGGCTTTTGGCCCCTGGGGCCAGAGGAAATCTTGAAGTCAGGAAACTGAAACCAGCAGTTCTGTTGCCATGGCTAAAGGAAGCCTTCAGAGAATATCAGGGGAAAGGCAGGAACTGAATTTTCAGTGTTTCTGGGGAAGAGCCACAATATGCCAAATCGTGTTTCCACTCCTCGTCTTTGTCTATGGGTGTGAAAGTTATGTAAGCATAGGAATGGAAATGAAATGAAATGGAAAGAGAAGGTAGTGTGTAGATGCTCTAGGTCTTAGAGTCTAGGATTTGTAGTCAGTCATTGTATGAATTTGCTGGGCCAGCAAATCAATAGGAGGTAGTTGAGTGTTCTAGAGCAAAATGATTTAAGTTTTCATTGTTTTTGGTTTGGTTTGGTTTGGTTTTTTTGGAGGATGTTGGGGGTACCCAAAGCGGTTTGGAGGAGTTGAGAAGATTCTGGGGGCTGGTCGATTTTCATTGGGCTTTAAACTTGGCTCTAGTGTTTAGCTATAACCTCAGTTAATCTTTCTAAACCTTGTTTTTTTCATCTGTGAAATAGACCATGTTAGTACCTACCTACTATGATAATTATGAGAATTGGCTATATACACGGTATTGTGCTCAGTGCAGATTCTGACACACAGCGCATACTCAGTACATAGTACCGCTGGCTAGGTCATGCAGTACATAGCAGATGCCACTTGTCTTAAAGCAGAAAGCCTCACTGCGAAAGTGTCAATGGCTTGCCCTGAAGTCATTTTGTAGTCAGTCTGTTCTCAACACCAACAAAGCAGTCACTAAACAAAAGAACAGGTCTGGGATTTCCAGGGGCAAGGTTTATCACAGGCAGAGCTCTGGTCAATAAATCTCTTTGATCTTATTTCTCTGGAAAGTGACCAAAAGCCAGAAGCTGGGTGGTGAGGTGTCAGAGTGAGCGGCAGAGTTAGCAGAAGTGTAGTGACCAGAAAACCTTTTGCTGACTCATCTGAAACAAATTGTGACACAAACAAGAGTGAGTGGCCCCTGTGGAGATTATTTGCGAGGCCTCAGTGTCACCAAGGACCAAGAGAGGCAGCCAGCCCCACAGGCAGGACCATGCACCCAATTCCCACCGCGTGCTCGAACCTCAGGGGCGCGTGGGTCACGAGACTGGGGGTGGGGGTTGAGTTATAAAACTTAAAAGGGGGCAAGAAGACTGTTTGGGGTGAAAACAAGGATGTCTGCCCTGCCCTATGCAGACAAGGAGTCCTGACGAGTCATTATTCAACCAGCCATGATCAGTGAGAGGAGTAAATAAGAACTGATGGCGGCCAGTCCTGAGGTGAAGCGTGCTTCTGCCGGCTCTGCCTCTGCACAGGTGTCTGAGTGATCATGATCCCACACAGACTGGCTCCAGAGTTCAAGGGCGAGTCACCGATCTGAACTAGAGTGCACGCCCATTCCGCCAAGGCCACTGCTGTTCTCCAAGTGCAGAGCCTGGGCCAGCGTCAACGTCCCCGGAAACCTGACAGAAACACAGATCCCCAGGCCCTATGTTTATAGTGATGGGTATCACGGTGATGGCTAAAAGTCTATAGGAAACAACAAGAGGAGTGACAAAATGAAAACGCAAGACTGCCAGTTTTTAGATTGAACTGTGCTGTTTGGCAGGAGTGGAGCATTTGGTCTTGCAAGGCTGAGGCTGCCCCTTTCTCTTTCTTTGTTTGGCTTTTGTTGGGCTCTTCTTGTCCATGCTCATCATTGTTTCTGGGTCGCAGCTTCATCAACTCCAAGTCTGAAATTCATGAGGCCGTGCAATTGCCTGTTTCATTGCTTTGGTCCCCAAGTCTCTAGTTGGCCTGCCTCTTCCCTCCAGCTCTCAGTGTCCTCTTTTGTTTGGTTTTATAGATGATGTCCAGAGTATTTATTAACAGGAGGCATGGGGGAGAATATGTCTATCCTATCTTCCCCAAGACAAAAGTTGTAATCTCATTTTTTGCATGTAAATCACTAACCTTTGAAAGTCTGTCTTTGTGGGTAGACAATGTGGACCCAACTGTATGCTGTATGTGAGAACCCAACCTTGAATGTAAAGAGCAGATAAATAGGAGGGAAACTTACGGTAGTGGAGGCAGGTCTGTATCCCAGGTGTGAAACCAAAGATGTTAGGATTCCCATTATATCCTACTCTTCCCAGCTTTCTTTAGAAACTGTAGTGTTAGGTGTTTGAGATACAGCAGACCTTACAAGTGCAGACATTACTTGAGGGTCTGTAAATACAATATAATACGTTAAGACCCGGGAGAGTTTGGTAGTCGACAAAGTCTATTCTTTGGGATCTTACCTGCACAGTTGCTTGTCAGCGTCTTTATGGGAATGGTGTTACTGATACCCATCATTTCCTAGCTTTTCTTCCTCTCCTGCTCTCATCCACTTGTAAATAGTCCTGAATAAAGTATCAGTTGGAAAAAGATGAAGGTGTGACCTACAGCAAGTGACTTATATTTTACTAGAGAACTCTAGAAATGTCTTAGAGGGAAAGAAAATGTAGAACTTCAACATAAATAAGTAAAAATCTTTTTTGATTGAAGGAATAAATAAAATACTTCTTGATTGAAGTACAGACCCCTAGAAAGCCCATGTTTGGGGATAAGGAGGCTGTCCCATGCCATCAAATAAGACCATAGACTCTGATACCACACTGTTTGTGTGAATTATTTAAAATGTTAAGGTGCAACCATGTTTCATTCCTTGGACTACCTGCAGAATCTAACACCCTGCAGAACAAAAGTGGCTTCTAGGACAATTTGATATTTGATAAAGATATTCTCCTAGAAACTAGAACCACATATTTCAGTGGCATATGCAGGGAATGGGAGTTAGCGAGGAGGAGGAGCGTGGTTGGCCCACGAGGAAACAGTATTTTACCATTGACATGGTCTAGAATTGCCAGTGCATCGTGATAATAAAAGCACAGGCTTTTAAAATTTATTGGGGTACATTGGTTCATAAAGTTGCATAGGTTCTAGGTGTACAATTCTACAATATATCATCTATGGGTTGCATCATGAGCTCACCAGACTTTTAATCAATATTACTATTGTCTTTAAATTCTTTACAGTTAATTATCTCCTTATGCCTATATCCAGGAGCTCCACTTCTGGTAGCCCAGTGAGTTACCCTGAATGTCACTGGATTTTGCGCAACCATTTTTCAGAATAGGGCAAACCCCTGGAAAGATAAGATTAACTTCTAGTGGCATTTGATTTAAAAAAAAAAAAAAGCTAAAAGAAATGAATAACTAAGTTGTTCTCTGCAAGTACCTTCAGCAGACACTGCTGCTAGCATTCCAGTAACCCCTGAGCCTTTATCTTAGTGTGCTCGAGCGGCCATCACAAAATACCATAGACTGAGCCACTTACACAACAGAAGTTTATTTCCTCACAGTTCTGGAGGCTAGAAGTCCAAGTGCAGGGAGTCACCGGGGTCGGGTTCTGGTGAGGGCATTTCCTGGCTTGTAGACAGCGCCTTCTTGCCATGTCCTCACAAGGTAGAAACAGGGCTTTTTGGTACCTCTTACAAAGATCCTAGCCTCATCACTTCATCTAACACTAATTACCTCCCCATCTCCAACACCGTCACATTGGGGATCAGGGCTTCAGCATATTAGTTTGGGGGGCACAATGCAGTCCATAGCAGCCATTTACCATTCCCATGCATGTCAGCCCAACTTCTAACTTTCCTTTACCTCTTCGCCCTAGGAATGGTAGTTGCTTCCTACACTTACTATTTTAGGATTATGGGTTTTGTTTCCCCAGTCCCCTATATTATCATTGTTAAAGTAACTCCTTACAATTTCTCTTTTCCTGAGTAGACTTCCACTGGCACAACATTGAAATTGTGAATCAAAAAATTTAAGTCTTTCAAAAGACAGACTTCCAGCTTAATGGTTAAAAGAAGTTAGGAAAGATATATTATCTCTCACAAATAGATATTTAAAAATATTTGCCATGCAGGAAGTTATAATGAGGAGAACATTGCATTCAGAAGTCAGGCTCTGAATAGAAGATTCTATTTTTATTCAATGGTCAACTTTAGGCATATCAGCGAGGGCTAAAGCCCTCATGGGAGTATAGTCATTCCTGCCTCCTTCACAGACTTGAAATACAATTCCATATGAAATAGACATTAAATGTAACTCACTTTGACATAAAAGTTATTTATTATTTGCTAATGATTACACCTAAGAATTAAGAATATTCAGCTTCAATTCTAAAGATTGTTTTGTTTTTAAAGTTTGACCTTCACTTTATGTAAATAATTGATGTTTTGCAGGCTCTTCAGCCATAACAAAATACTTATTTACTTATATCTACAGGTTCTTTCATCTTTGTAGAGATGAGCCTGTTAACTCACCATCAGTGAGATTGCTGCTCCTGTATGTTTACTAGTGGTGGGTAAATGCTTGCATTAAGCCGCTAAAACATAGGAAAACAATTCTGATTAAACACTGGACTAGAAAGAGAACAAGACAGTGTTTTTGACGGATTTGTTTATCTTCTTGTCAGTGACACTGTCAGTGATGTTTCTACCATGACTGAGCATAAAATGTTAGATTGTTAAATCCTACTTACCACTTTCATGTCCTCCATTTCTGAAAAGAAGCACTTTTGTGAGTCATACTTATGATTGCAGAAGAAAATCGATGATCCTGGGATTAAAAATAGAAGAAGCACCCCATAGACAGTATCACATGGATTCCTCTCCAGATCAAACGCAGCACGTTTCAAAATACCTCATTATGTCTCCCACCAGAAGAAGCCAAGATAATGCTATTTCTGTCTCTCATCATTCACATTGAAAATTCAGAATCCACACTTCCATGGCAGCTTGAGCTGCAGTCAGTTGCCAAACTTGGTGAATTCTCTCTTGTTACATCTACCACATACACTGCTCCTTCCTTCCTTTTCATTTTCATAGCCCAAATACCGCCCTAGCCTGCTACCTGGACCAACACAGCCAACCCCTTCCTGCTCTTAACATGCCTTTGTGTAGCTCAGCTTTTCAGTTTCCAGTAAAGTCCATACTGTGCTGCCAATGTGGCTTTTCTAAGAGGTTCTTGCAAAAAAGCTGTGTGACCATTTGGCTAAGGTGTCATGGAGAAAAACCCAGACAAAACACCTTCCCCATCTGACATTCTCTCCTCCTGTGATTTTAACCTCACCTCTTTTCACATTTCCATGTAAGTCTCTCTTTTATTTTTCTTGTTCCTGATTTTTTCCACATTCTTTGCTCCGAAATCTGTTATATGGTATTTTTGACTTGTAGATCTTTCCAAGTAAGGAGGGCTTCTGAATTGAATTTAAACTGTCATTGAATTTCTCCTGAAAAGGCTTAGAATATGACTCTTTGTTAAAGCTGTCTTCCTAAGAGGAAGATAGCTAAGATGACCTTTTCGCAGTTATATGTTAAAATAGAGTTTATGAGAATTTCTCAATTAAGAATAAGACATTTCTTAGTATTTTCTTTATTTAAGCAGGCTTATACTTTGGAGACTTTCTGATTTGATATATTTATCCCATTATTGTTTAATTTTTATTCAGAGCTTTCAAAGAAATTCAATTAATTAAAACAGAAGCCATAAGAGGAACTTTGGAAGCCCCAGAGTCTTTGAGCGATTGCTTATCCAGTTCTAAAGTTTACTGGGGAAACATTTACTAAGTGAAAACATTTTTTTTTTAATAGATACATAATACACAATGCATTCTTCTAAGTCAAGCTTGTCCAACCCATGACCCGCAGGGCTGCGGGTGACCCAAGAAGGATTGAATGAGGCCCAACACAAATTTGTAAACTTTCTTAAAACATTATGAGATATTTTTGTGACCTTTTTTTTTTTAAAATTCATCAGCTAGTGTTAGTGCTAGTGTATTTTATATGTGGTCCAAGACACTTCTTCTTCCAGTGTGGCCCAGGGAAGCCAAAAGATTAGATACTCTTGTTCTATGCCTTCTATTTTATTTAGTCTAAATACTGTTATAAATGGCTTTGAGCCTTCGGCACCTGTTGCTGGCAGTAGAAGAACATGCTGTTTTTCATAACTCATGCCTGTAATCATTCTTCATGCTTTAAAGAACTAAAACTATGATTTTGAGATATATTGAAAACCATTCAAGATTTTTCTGCATTTTCTGCTTGGTTAAAGTTGGTCTAGTTTTTTTCTTAACTAGAATATATAGTTCTTCCTGGTCCTTAACCAGAGCTTTTGACACATAGATATTTAGTCCTCAGTAAAAATTCTTCACTACGCTCAAACTGGTCATGCCACCTCTCCTAGCTTTGAAGTTTTCAAGACTGAGATCAATTTCTATAGATTTTAATGCCCTTGCCTAGTGTGTGACCAATCAATGCATGACAGGCATATGAAATTGTGTTTGAAGTATGCACCTAGAATAATTTTAAGGCATTAAAAGCAATTATTTGCAATTCAAATTTATGTTAAAATATACTGCTTATACTGTTCCAATAGAAATAACTCAACTGATGTGACAATCAGATGAACATCTCTGTATATAAATTTTAATTCCAATTTCTGATTATTTTTTATGGCACATTCTTTGAAAACCAGAACCCAAAGTACTCATTATTTTGTTTTATCTCTGATGTTTTTGGTTATTAGTGAAATTGAACATGCTCTATGCTTATTGGTGATTTGCATTTCTCCTTCAAATTGTCCTAGAAATGCCCTTTGTTCCTTTTTTTATACTGGTTTTATTTTTTAATGCATAAACATTCTTAATATATTAAGGAAAGTAACATTTGCTTATCACATTTGAGACAAATGTTTTCCTAATATCTTATTTGACTTTTAAATTTATATTTGTGTGTGGGTACAAAGTATTTATATAAGTTCAAAAAGAAAATAAATTCATTTCTTAACTAGGATTTCTTTCAATGATTTTATACTTGGGGAGTTCTTTCTCCATTTTGAGATCAGATAAAATTTTTAAATATCTTTTGTTTTTAAAGTATATTTGATTTTTAAATGTATTTTTATTATAGTTTTATATTTTACATGTATCTCTTTGTTCCAAGTATAATTTAATGTATGTTATATAAAGCTCTATTTTTACCCAAAGGAAATTATTCATATATAATAGTTCATCCCCCTCTGAGTGACTTAATATTGTGCTCATTATTATATTAGGTTATGTAACCTAATGTATATAACAAGGTATGTGTCTGCATTTTTCTGGATTTCACTTCTTGCCAATAGATCTATACATGTCTTTTCTTATGTCAGTAGTAGAAAATTTTCATTGTTATAGTATAGCCGTTTGGATCGTACTCAACTCGAACACAAAATCCCCACTAGCTGTCAGCATTACTTATTGTATTCACTCAGAAGTCAAGGGGTTGGTAACCCAGGGATGACTCAGCTGTCAAGATGCCATCAGGAGCCTAGAATTCTCTCTTTCTGCTTCATCAAACTTAATGGCTACTGCACCTGCAGCCACCACACATTCAATTGCATGCAGAAGGAAAAAACGAGAGATGCGAATATCTATGCTACAGGGTCCTCTTTAGCTGCAAGACAGTCTAGAAAATTCAAGCGGATTTTCTGTGTTGATATTGGTCCGTTTGCTTGTTTTGCTTTTAGAGCCTTTGTAAGTAAAAGAAGACAAGACAAAGGAGTGGAAATCAGTTCTGAGTGTGCCAACAGAGAACAGATGTCACAGGTAGATTTATATTATGTTTGAGATCTTTTAGAAAAAATGTCCCCTTACCCTTTCAACATACCCCAGCTTCTTTTCATTTATCTTTCCTAACATTTTGGAATCAAGATGTCAATTTTGATTCAGTTCGTGATTAGAATTTCTCATTCAAAAATATGGGGTTTTTACATCTTTTTAAATATTTTTCAGTAACATTAAGATCCATTCAGTTCCTAAGTCATCCTCAGAAGTGTTTGGGGGTTGTTTTTTGAAAATTACCCCTTTTTCATGTTATCTTTTAATTAGTTGCTAAATGAGTAACTATTGATTTGAGGTTCTTTTCTTGTATGTAGATATACAACTGTACCCTCATTATATTAATACGTTTTCCTTGATTTGATATTGCCTTTCTTTTTTCTATTTTCTGCATACAATGTTTTGCTTAACATTATTTCTGGTATACATTTGGAACATAGACATATTTCTCTTCAGTTTATTAAGCATAAACTTTATCAAAAATGTACTGCTATACTGAGCTAGATTATATTATAGTAAGAAAAAAATATGACAGAGGAGTTTGTAGAGGTAATTCTAGAATCAGGTAGGAACTGAAACTTGATCAATAGTTCCCAAATTGAACTGTAGGAATTAAAATAACCTGGTTCGAGAAATAACCTGGTTTAAGAAGTCTACCAACCCCTCTTTCCCCCTGGCACACATGTGTTTGTTCTCTGTATCTGAGTTTGTTTCTGTTTTGCTTGTTCTTTTATTTAGCTTTTGTTTGTTTGTTTGTTTGTTTGTTTAGTGAATATATATAAATGAAATCGTATGGCACGTGTGTTTCTCTCTGACTTTTTTCACTTAGCATAATACCCTCTAGGTCCATCCATGTGTAGAAATGGTAAGATTTTATTTTTTTTATGGCTGAGTAATATTCCAGTGTGCGTGCGTATGTGTGTGTGTGTTTGTGTGTGTATCAGCTCTTCTTTCTCTAATCAATGATGGACATTTGGGTTGCTTTCATTGTTTGGCTATTGTTAATAATGCTGCAGTGAACACAAAGGTGCATATATCTTTTCGAGTGAGTGTTTTGGATTTCTTCGGATAAATACTTAGAAATGAGAATGCTGGATCATGTGGTAGTTCTATTTTTTATTTTTTTGAGGGTTCTCCATACTGTTTTACATAGTGGCTGCACCAATTTGCAGTCCCACCAACAGTGCATAAGGGCTCCCTTTTCTCCACATCCTTGTCAACAATAAATTAATGATAGCCATTCTAACAGGTATGAGATGATATCTCATTGTGGTTTTAATTTGCATTTCCCAGATGAATGAGTAACATTGAGCATTGTTTCATATGTCAGTTGGCCATCTGCATATCTTTGGAGAAATGTCTGTTCAGTTCCTCTATCCATTTTTTAATTGGGTTGTTTGTTTTTCTAATGTTCAATTATATGAGTTTTTTATAAATTTTGGATATTAACCTCTTATCAGATATATCATTGGCAAATATCTTATCCGTTCAGTAAGTTGTCTTTTCATTTTGATGGTTTCCTTTGCTGTGCAAACACTTTTTAGTTTAATGTGGTCTCACTTGTTTTCTTTTTTTCTTTTGCTTCCCTTACTCAAAAAGACATATACAAAAAAATATTACTAAGAGTAATATCAAAAAGCTTACTGCCAGTGTTTTATTTTAGAACTTTTATGATTTTGGGTCTTACAGCTTAAGTCTTTAATCCATTTTGAGTTTATTCTTGTATATGCTGTAAGAAAGTGATCTAGTTTCATTCTCTTGCATGTATCTGCTTAGTTTTCCTAACACAATTTATTGAATAGACAGTCTTTATCCCTGATGTATGTTCTTGTCTCCTTTGGCATAGTCAGGGGTCTTCAAACTATGGCCCGCTGGCCGGATGCGGCCCGCGAGTCCCCCTCATCCGGCCCGTGGAGACCTTTTTATCTGAATAAAATAATATTAAATAAATAATTAAAAACAACATCTATGTTTTGATTCTTTTTTATTTGGACCTTGAGTGTGTAGTCAGCCCCCAAACTGCTGTTAGATAGTTAATGCGGCCAGCGGGCTGAAAAGTTTGGAGACCCCTGGATAGATTAATTGGCCATATAAGTGTGGATTTATTTCTGGGCTCTTTATTCTGTTCCACTGACTAATGTGTCTCTTTTTAGGCCAGTACCATGCTGTTTTGATTACTATAGTCTTGTCATATAGTCTGATATCAAGTAACATGATTATCTCCAACTTTGTTTTTCTTTCTCAAGATTGCTGTGTGTATTCAGGGTCTTTCGCAATTTTCTCTAGATTTTACGGTTATTTGTTCGAGGTCTGTAAAAAATGCCATTGTCATTTTGATAAGAATTGCATTAAATCTGTAGATTGCTTTGGGTAGTGTGGACATTTTAACAATGTCAATTTTTCCTATCCATGAGCACACAAAAACATACAGTCTTAAAGAAGTAAAATAGATTTGCTTCAAAAGTGCTAATCATTGGGAACTAGTGCTAGGGCTGAAAAAGGGTTTACAAGGGCTGTCTGGAAAAAATTCAGCCATAAATGCCCTTATTTTTCATATTACATGGCTGGATACTTTCTGGACAGCCCTTGTATAATTCTTTAATCCATGCATTTATTCAGCAGAACCTTAGTGAGTACCAGCTACACGCCATACCTCATTTATTATTTTATTTTAACATTGTACATATATTAAATGACAAAAAAAATTAAATTGGAAAAGAGAAATAAAATAAAAAATGGAAATAAATGACAAATCTAATTTAGCATTCATCATATGAAAAGCTCTTTTATGACTGGAAGTGTTTTTAAGTTTATGTTTATGTACAGGGATACCTCTGTACTTGTTAACTGGTTCCAGGCGGCACAATAAGTACCAAACAAATGACAAGTCCTGGGACAACATTTTTGTGTCAAAATGCATCAAGTGCCAAATTCAACAAGTTTCAAAGCAGTCAAGTACCAAGGTGTGAGTGTAGTTCCATAACATATCATTTTGATTCTAGCTGGGACAAACTTGAGTGGCCTTAGAGCTTCAGAGTGTTAGTCCTGAGTGGTAAGTAAGGGATCTCCTAGGTAACAGTCCTGTATCACATTTAAGATCCATTTGAATCATCTTGAAGGATTATGAACAATTCAGCTTCCTGGGCCCTACCCCCACAGAGATTAGGGTTTCCTTGGTCTAAAGTAGAGCTCAGAAAAGTAAGTTCTTTTTTTTTTTTAATTTATTGTTAAATTTGATGAGGTTACATTGGTTGGTAACAATTAGACAGTTTACAGATGTACAAGTCCACATCACATCATTCATGCATCGTATTTGTGCCCATCAGTCAGTATCAGTTCCCCTTCCATCACCTTATATCTAGTGCCCACTCCCACC
>PVKE010027334.1:0-21673 GCA_004027555.1 Craseonycteris thonglongyai | reverse complement strand
AAGCACTCACTTTGCAGCCCTGGGGACCAAGGTTTGAATCCTGGCCCCAGCCCTAGTGGACCCATATGCTGAACTGGGTAGTGCCCCCAGTTAAGTTCTCACCAGGGTGAGACCCCGGCCCATTTTCTGCCCTGTACAGTCCCGCTCCCACCTGTGGAATGAAACTGTGGAAAAACCAATGATGTGCAACTATGGAGACCGTTCTGGGCCCTCCCACTTCTCTCTGTCTGTCTCTGTCTGTCAAAAACAATAAAAATAAAATAAATGAATAGGACTATATCAAACTAAAAAACTTCTGCACAGCAAAAGAAACAATCAACAAAGAAAAGAGACATTCAACCAAATGGGAGAAAATATTTGCAAACAATGCCTCTGATAAGGGGCTAATATATAAAACATATAAAGAACCCATATAACTCAACAACAACAACAAACAATCCAATTGAAAAATGAGCAGAAGATCTGAACAGACATTTCACCCATGAAGACACACAAATGGCCAACAGACATATAAAAAATGCTTAACTTCATTAGCTATTAGGAAAATACAAATCAGAAGCACAATGTGATATCAGCTCAAACCTGTTAGAGGGGCTATTATCAACAAGGCAAGTGCTGGAGGTGCTGTGGAGAAAAAGGAACCCTTGAACACTGCAAGTGGGAAGGTAGATTGGTACAACGGCAATGGAGAACTGTATGGAAGTTTCTCAGAGATTTGAGAAGAGAGCTACCTGGCAATCCCCCTTGTGGGTATCTTCCCCTCCAAATTTGAATATAAAACTGAAAGCAACAAAGAAACAAAACCTCATGGACATAGTCAATAGTTTAGTGATTACCTGAGGGTAAGTGGGAGGCGGATGGAAGAGGAGGGAGGAGGAGCTAAATATATTGAGATGGAAAGAAAGCTGAACACCTGGAACCTATATAATTTTACTAACCAATGTCACCCCATTGCATATAACTTTAAAAAAAAAAAAGAGAGAAATCTATAAAGGAAATAAGAATGCCTACCTCATAGGATTATTATGAGGATAAATGAAATTATATATTTATATAATTAGACCAATATTGATATTTATCTTGTTCCTTTGTTGCTTTCAGTTTTATGTTCCTCATATTAGTGTAGTCATATGGTTCTTGACTTTTTCTGACTTACTTAACTCAGTATAACCTCAAGATCCATCTATGTTTTCACAAATGGCAGTATTTCATCTTTTCTTATTGCCAAGTAGTGTTTAATTCTGTGTGTATATATATATATGTATATATATATATATATATATACATACATATATATATATGCTGTAAATATATTAAATATATTATACATGTTATATATTAAATACATTATATAATATATATTTTGTGTACTAATTATATTATTTATGTTATATATGTAATATATATATATATATGAAAAAATTTATTATTTTACAGTTTGGTTTTAAAACAAGTCAGAGTATATTTCCCATATATTGCAGTATATGCCATAGCTATTCTTTGACTCAAAACATGCAAAAATTAAAATGATGCTTGTCTTGTTGTTTACTGTCCTGAGTTTTATTAGGAACTTCTACAATCCAAACCCATTTACACAAATCTACACACACCTCTGCTCCAAGTCCATGAAAGTCACTCATAATCTGTTAATTTTTTCCTCTTGGCCTTAACTCAAATTCTTAAAATGTACCAAGAAGCCATTACCGTTTAAACTTGTCAGAGAAGATGAAATATAGTTATTATCCTGTGAAAAAAAATTTTTTTAGCTTTTTTTACAGGAACCTAGATGCAGAACTCTGAGTGTAAACTATTTTGCTTTATAAGAAAAGGGTTGAAGCCACAAATAGAGCTCAATAAACATAATTTATGTATTCTCTGAGTACCACCAATATACTTAGATTTCTGCTTGTTACTTTTAAAGGTAAAATAAAACTTATATAACAAGATCCCTAATCTTGACCTGCTTCAAAGTTTCTATATATTTTCTCTATGAGTATATTGAGGGTTCCTTAATTTGAAATCAACTTTTTTTTTTTAATGTTGAGTTGTATTTTCAATGAAGTCACCTGTCTATGCGACAGATTTTATACATTAAAGACTTGTCAGAAGGAATTCTGGTCAAAAAAAGAAGAGAAATATTTAATGTCACAGTGTGAGATTACGTTTTCAGTATCTAATTGACCTGACTTTCCCAGACTGAGATGTTATTGTTATTTGACCCAAATAGAATGTTCAAGAGCCCTGATCCCACATAAATTCCTTTGAGCAAACATTCCCTACAGTAGATTGACAGAAAATAGAGACATATTTAAGTTCCCCTAGGAGGGGTTGATTGCAGATTCTATAATTTTAAAACAGAAGCTATCACTTATTTTCTGCACACTTTTATTTTCCCGTGTAATTTTCCCTTAATCTCCTATAAATCTATTTAATCTAGGAATATTTGGTAATTATGCTCTGATTATGTTTGCAGGTAATTAGAGAAAAATCCCCCCAACTAGATGGATCTGAGATAGTGCTGCTGACAGATGGGGAGGATAACTCTGCAAACAGCTGTGTTGATGAGGTGATGAACAGTGGGGCCATCATTCATTTTATTGCTTTGGGACCATCAGCTGATCAATCAGTCATACAGATGAGCATTCTAACAGGTAAAATGTGACCTATATATTCTAATTCTTTAACAGCAGTGCTTAAGTGTAGAGGTTGACAACTCATCAATTTCTTTTGAGCTCTGTGCTGTGCCCGGAGCTATAGACTAAAGTTAAATCAGACTTGATCTTTGTTCCCACTAGGTCCCTATGGCTGGAGAGACAAATAGAACTACTAATCTGACAGCGTAGTCAAATAACATTCCTCCAGAACAGGAAGATTATACAGGAGTTTAGCCCTAGTGAACAGAGGAAGCCACTCATTCTCCCAGGGTTGTATAGAGTCATGAAAATAAGACATAAGAGACAAGGTGACTTCTAACCAGGGCCTTGGACAAGAAGTTGAATTTCTTGGAAGGGAAAAGATGATCAAATCATAAGTAAATAAGTCATGCTGGGATAACAATGTAAAGTATAGGGAGAGATAGGGAGGTAGGGACAAATGGGATTAACACAGGCTGGGGATGAACAGATTTAAATAACAAAGAAATTTCTAGGTAAACATTCACACTGGCAGCTATTAGATACAGAAACCTGTGGTGAAAATAGTGCCGTCTTATCATAGTAGATAAACACTACAAAGATCAATTATGCTGAGTTGGCTTCTAATTTTACCAAATGTATACTTGCTTTGTAAGTGCTTAGTTGTGCAACCTCTGTTGCTTCAAAGTGCTTTCATATTCATTGTAAAATTTATTTCTACCTCAGTAGCCCCCAAAGTAGTGCTTTCTCTATCTCATTGACAGCTATTGTCAAGACACCTCAATATAGTAGCTCTTTAGCCATTCTAATTTTCTGATTCTGATCCACTCTGGCTGAAAGATCTGAAGGCCAATATTATTAGCACTGAATCTTAAATAAAAGTAAATAATTGCCCTAAAGGGATATGTGAAGTCAGAGAGCTTTAATACATAAAATTCTAACTATTTTTTGTTTCATATTCTATGATTATTTGATGAATTTCAGCCAGCTGAGCTTTCTGTAGGTGAGGTATAAAGGTAGCTTACACTTCTTTGGTATGACAAGTTTTTTTTAAGTTAGAATTTCAACATTAATGTTTATACTTATTAGGTTTTGGTCTACTTTAGTAATATATGCTGAAACTATTATTTTGAATCGCTTGTTATTGAAAAGTCACTGAAATGTGGTAAGTTCTTTATTTTCTGGAAAAGGTCCTACTTAATGTGCCGTATTTACATTTTAGGAGGAAGTCACTTTTTTGCCTCAGACAATGCCCAGAACAACGGCCTCATTGATGCTTTCGGGGCCCTGGCCTCAGGAAACACAGATATTGCCCAGCAATCTCTACAGGTCTGAGTTCCTACTCCTTGGGTTTTTATATTTGCATTTAGCCATAATAAAAAAAAAGGGGTGGGGGGAAGGGGAGTATAAGTTTTGAGTTCTATATTTTCCTCAAAATAAATTGTTAATTAAAATAAAAACTTCAGTATGAGGTACACATTATTCTTTATATATGACCAAATTTAGTAATAAAATAGTGAAGTAAGTAATGAAATAGCAGACTTTTTTTTTTTCTTTTTTCATAAGTTTGGTTAAGGGATAATATCAAAATCTAATTATATTAAATTGTTCATAAAATATAGACTTTGTCCCATAATATAACCCCATTTTTCTATGAATGCATTAAAACAAAACAAACAAAACAGTTCAAAAAAACCTCATGCTTCCAAGATCTCCCCCACCATCCACTGCTGTGAAATAAATTTAAATTAAATGAATAATCTCAAGAACATGGCTTGGAAATGAAAGGAAAGTATCTTGGAAATAAAGTTATCTGAAAAAAAGAGAGTGACTAATAATTGCATCTCTACAAATTCAAGGTTTCCTGTACCTCTTCAACCAGTCTTTTACTGGCTTTCTATTTTATTCACCTCTCTTCAGAACTCAACTCCTTATTTTCATTTATGTTTAAATAGCACCCCCATTTTCTGTTACATTAAAAAACTTTGACTAAACTTTGATTCTTCATCCATGTCCCATGTAAAATGTCAACACCAACTGTTTCCTTCAAAATATTTTTTACAAAACTTTGCCTCTATCCCTATCCATTCCCACTAAATCTGTATCATGTCTCTTTGTGTGAAGACTTGTTTTCTATCTTCCAGTTCTTCAGGTCACTGCTTGCCTTAAAAGTGACATGATCTCCTTAACAAACCTAGGTTCCTCTACTGTTCAACAGTGAAGAGCACATTAAGTTACAGGACACAGGGTAAGGATTACATGTGCAGATTGATTTAGAAACCTGCTTTGTAGCTTCACCCTATGAACAGGTTAAAACTTGGTTTGGAATCTAACTTGGCAGTGTATGAAGAATAAACTGAAGAAGAACAAAGTTAATTTCTGAGTGTGTCAATATGGTTGACTTAGAAAATGGTATTACTACTTTCTAAAATTGACAAGTAAGGTGGGAGAACTGATTTTGAGGATATTATTTTGTTTTCTGTTTTAACATTAGTAATTTTTAGTAGATAGTGGGCATTAAAATGTAATATTCCAATGGTATTTTAAAATGTAAGAGCAGGATATGGAAAGCCAACCAGAAGATAGATATTTGCATGAAGGAAGTGCTCAGTTTTGAAAGTCAACCTTTAAAATAGTATGGAAGGGGAGACAGAAGATTTTCTTCCCCCACTTAATATGGCAGCAGGGGGGATGCCAGGATAGCTCAGCAGGTTGAGCACTTGCCTTGTAACCGTGAGATCCGGGGATCAAATCCCAGTCCTGGCCCATGAAACCCATATGCTGAACTGTGGCACAACTGGCAACCACCAGGATGGTGGGAAAGGTTCTCCCCTTCCATGTGGGAGGCTGCCAGTTAGGTTTCTACCCTGTACAGCCCCAGATCCACCTGTGCAGAATGAAACCATGTCACAACTACCGGTAATGATGTACAACTATGAAGACTGCTCTGGGTTCTCCCTGCTTCTCTCTCTTTCTCTCTCTGTCTCTCTGTCTCTCTCTTTCTCTCTCTCACAGACACACATACACCTTCTCCAAACAATAAAATAAAATAAAATAAAATGGCAGCCAGAATATGGAGGAAAAGTTGCATTCCATTCTTCACTCAGTTATTTTCCCTGAGTACTACTATGCACCCAAAAGCTTCTGTCTTACACTTTCCTGATGGGGAGTCTAAAAAGTTACTCACATTCAACTTTAGCTTGATAATAACACTTTGTCCACTCAAAGACATGTCCACTTAATATAGGACTAAGATTTTTTGTCATTGCAATGATGTTCCAGTGACAGAATTTACTCTCGTCTCTCAGCACTGATATCAAGGTATATTTGGTCTAGGACTGGGTTAGAATAGAAGAGGAATTTCCCATCATTTCCTAAAATTACACATCTGTAGAAAGCACTTTCCTGGTCCATGGAAAAAGTTGGCTCTCCTTGACTAAGAGTCCTCCACAGACTTGAAAAAATTTCTTTGAATCTCCTCTCAGAGAAATGTACTACCTTTCACTTGTCTTCTCAGGATTCCAACTTTCATAAACATCAGTTCGCTCTCTTTACACTCTTGTTGGACATGCTTATTTGTGTGAAAAAAATTATTTTAAGGTTTCACATCAGGAAAATATCCATGAGTGCTTGTCTCATTATTTGTTTGTCCTGATTTTCTCTCTTGAGGTTTCTCTTTACTTTATCTCTTCTCAAATACTCTAGCCACCACCAATAAGTTTTACTTTAGGTCATCATGAAAATGGGTAAACTGAGGGTAACACACACACACACACACACTTACACTCACTCACACCCTAGAGCTAATTCTTTTTTGAGGATGTAACACCCTTTAATGCTAAAGCCTCGGGTGAGTGTTAACCAAAACAACTGGAAAAAAAAAATAATGGGGCCATGTCTTTAACTATAAAACACATCTCCTGCTCTAAAGCTTTTATTATATTCTATCCTTTCCTCAGACCCATATTTCTATACTTTCCAACTAACTGTTACATCCCAATTAGCTTTGAGAGAGATCACAAGGTTAAGGTGGTATGCCCTACATAAGCTTATTTCAGGCCCCCAAATTAAGAACTGTGTTATAAAATTTTTAAAAAGAAGAAAAAACATCACTCTTTTCTCCCATCATTAATTTTAAAAATATATTTAAACAGCTTGAAAGTAAGGGATTCACGCTCAACAATGATCCCTGGATAGATGGCAATGTTATAATCGACAGCACTGTGGGAAATGACACATTCTTCCTCATCACATGGGACAAACAGTCTCCCATTATTTCTCTCTGGGATCCCAAAGGAACACCAATGGGAGGATTCACAGTGGACACAGATTCCAAAATGGCTTATCTCAGTGTTCCAGGAACTGCAAAGGTAAGCAACCAGCTTTTTGATGTCCTCACAAATTTGTTTCAGAGTTGAAAATACATTGTGTAACAGCATAAATATGAGTGCTAATACCTTTATTACCTTTAAAAATAGACAAAATTCAATGTTCTTTCTATGTTTATTTGGCCCTAAAAATTATGGTGGCTGGAAAAAGGATAAAAAACAACAACACAAAAACAAACAAACAAAAACTTATGCATTAGGTGGAAGAAAGAGAAGGGAAAAAGTTAGCTATGCTAAGAATAACTTCAAGGAGGTAATGTAAGGACACTGTGCAACTTGGTGTGTAGATAGATGATTCTTATTAGCATTACCAGATCATAAAAAACTGAACCCCAAGGTCAAAGAATAAGACCTAGACCAAGGCAAACTTTCTAAAATTTATTTTTTCCAGCTGAGATTTCAGAAAATTTGAACACTGTGCGTGACAATAGCCAGGATACCCTGTCCAAACTGCCTTACCTCTCATACTTTCACCTTAAAAACAAAAACCTCAAAAATGTCAAAATGCTTTGTATTCTGTAACATATTTATAAGATTTATTTTAGAGTTAGATAATGGAAACACAGAAAATAGATTGATCTTGAATATTTACTATACGTCCATTGAATTTTTAGGTGGGTGTTTGGACTTACAGTCTTGAAGCCAAAGCAAATCCAGAAACATTAACTATAACAGTTAATTCTCGGGCAGCAAATTCTTCTGTGCCTCCAATTACAGTGAAGGCTAAAATGAACAAAGACACAAACAGCTTCCCCAGCCCAATGATTGTTTATGCAGAAATTCTAAGAGGGAACATACCCATTCGTGGAGCCACTGTGACTGCATTCATTGAATCAAATAGTGGAAAAACAGAAGTGTTGGAACTTTTGGATAATGGTGCAGGTAATTCAGTTTGTTTGTTTTCTTAATTGTTAAATTTATTGGGTTTACATTGGTTAGTAAAAATAACATAGGTTCCAGGTGTATGATTCTATATTACATTGTCTGTGTGTTGCATATGTGTTCATCACCCAGTCAGTTTTCTTTCCATCACCACATATTTGGCTTTCCCTCCCTCCTGCCCCATACCCTTCCCCCTTATTCTCAGGTAACCACTAAACTATGAACTGTGACTGTGTGTTTTTGTTTCGTTGTTGTTTTCAGTTTTATATTCCACATATGAGTGAAGACATATGGTTCTTGTTTTCTTCTATCTGACTTATTTCGCTTAGCTTGATGATCTCAGGTTCTATCCATGGTGTTGCAATTGGCAGTATTTCATTTTTTCTCATAGCTGAGTAGTATCCCATTGTGTACATGTACCACAGCATCTTTATCCAGTCATCTGTCAAAGGGCACTTTGTTTGTTTCCATGACTTGGCCGCCATGAACAGCGCTACAATGAACATTGGAGTACACAAGTCTTTGCAGATTAAGGTTTTCAAATGTTGAGAGTAGATACCTAAAAAGGGGATTGTGTGGACATATGGTGGTAGATCCAATTCCAATTTTCTTAGGAACCTCCACACTGTTGTCCATAGTGGTTGTACCAGTACACACCCCCACCAGCAGTGTATGAGGGTTCCTTTTTCTCCACAGCTTCTCCAGCACTTGCTATTTCTTGTCTCTACCAGGGGTGAGGTGGTATCTCATTGTGGTTTTGATTTGCGTTTGCCTAATAGAAGTTGAGCATTTTTTCATATATGTGTTGGCCATTTTTATGTCATTATGAGTGAAGTGTCTATTTAGATCTTCTGCCCATTTTTTAGTCGGATCGCTTGTTTTTTTGTTGTTGAGTTGAACAAGTTCTTTATACTACTGTGTTTCCCCGAAAGTAAGACATCCCTCAAAAATAACACCTACTTACAGTTTTGCCTTTCGCTGAAATATAAGACATCCTCCCGAAAATAAGACTTCCCCCAAAATAAGACCTCCCTGATAATAAGGTCTCCCCGAACATAAGGCCTCCCCGATAATAAGGCCCCCCAAAGCTACAGTAACTCTGGACTCTGGACCGTAGCGGCGGGTGCCACCGTGCAGCTCACTGTTGGCCGCAGCGCTGCCAGAGCAGACAGGAAGTGCAAGGTCTCTTTTAATCAGAAGATGATGACATGACTGTCATTGAATAAATGAGTAAATGTACCATAGACTGTTGTACATGGAAATAATGGTAGTAACAAGAAATTCTTGATACTGTAGGATTCACAGTTTGTCTGGTTATGCTGGTTTGTGATGACAACTACTACCGTACCGTATACTGGTAATAAATTTCCTTTTTTTGTTCAACAATAAATGTGTACCGTATTCTTTTTCATGGAAAAATAAGACATCCCTTAAAAATAAGACCTAGCGCATCTTTGGGAGCAAAAATTAATATAAGACACTGTCTTATTTTCGGGGAAACAGGGTAACCTCTTGTCATAGGGTTTGTTTGCAGAATATTTTCTTCCATTTGTTTGGTTGTCTCTTTGTTTTGTTGGTGGTTTCTTTGCTGTGCAGAAGCTTTTTAATTTGATATAATTCCATTCATTTACTTTTGCTTTTCCTTCCCTTGCCTTTGAGGTAGGTTCATAAAATTCTCTCTGAACCCACGGTCTATAAGATAAATCCCAGTACTTTCTTCTATACAGTTTACTTTTTTGGGTCTTCTGTAGAGGCCTTTAATTCATTTTGAGTTAATTTGGGTACATGGTGACAGACTGAAGTTCAGATTCACTTTTTTTTTTGCATGCAATTTTCAAATTTTCCCAGCACCATTTACAGAAAAGGCTTTCACTTCCTCACTTTAAATTTTTGCTCTATTGTGAAAAATTATCTGTCCATATATTTGTGGGTTAATTTCTGGGTATTTAATTCTGTTCCATTGGTCTGTGTTTCTGTTAATACCAAGCAGTTTTGATTATTGAAGCTTTGTAATATAAATTGAAGTCAGGGAGTATAATATCTCCAGTGTTAGTGTTTCTTCATAGGATTGCTTTGGTGATTTGAGATCTTTTGTGGTTCTGTATGATTCTGATGATTTTTTTTTTTTTTTGGTCTATTTCTTCAATTAACGCCTGTGAGATTTTCATGGGAATTGCATTAAATCTGTATATTGCTTTGGATAAATGGCCATTTTAACTATGTTGATTCTTCTAATCCATGAACATGAAATACCTTTCCATTTCTTGTGTCTTCTTCAATTTATTTTAATTGTGTTTTAGTTATAGTTTACAGTGTATATGTCATTCACATTCTTTGTTAAGTTTATTCCTAGGTACTTGCTTTTTTTTTGTTGCGATTGCAAAAGGTGTTGATTTTCTCATTTTTTTTTCTGGTGTTTTGTTGTTGGCATATAAAAATGCAATCGGGGATACCAGGATAGCTCAGCAGTTTGAGCGCTCACCATGCAGCCTAAAGGTCTAAGGATTGAGTTCCGGTCCCATCCTGGGCCTGTTTGGACCGCTATGAACTAGGGTGTGCTTCCCATGTCGAAGGCCCCAAGTTCAGGACCCGCCAGGGTGAGCTTCCCATGTGGGAGGTTCCTGGATCACAGGGGCGTGATCTGAAGTGGGAGGCCCCTGGCCTGGTTCATGCCCTGTGTAGTCCCATGCCCACCTGTGTGTAATGAAACTACTGTATGTTGAAAAACTAATGACGTACAACTATGGAGACTGTTCTGACCCCAATTTTTTTCTCTGCCTCTTTCTCTCTCTCTGTCAAAACAATAAAATAAATGTTTAGAAAAATTAAATTTAAAAAAATGCAATTGATTTTTTTTTTTAAGATTTTATTGATTTTTGACAGAGCGAAACAGAGACAGAAAGAAGGGGGAGGGCCCAGAGCAGTCTCCATAGTTGACAGCATTAGTTTTCCATATAGTTTCACTCCACAGGTGGGCACGGGGCTGCACAGGGCAAGAACTGGGCTGGGAGCCTCCCACATAGGCCCCGGCAAGAACTGAACTGGGGGCACACCCCAGTTCAGCATGTGGGTCCGCGTGGGCTGGAGCCAGGATTCAATCCTGCGTCCCCGGGGCTTCAAAGCGAGCACTTAACCCGCTGAGCCATCCCAGCTTCCCCTGCAATTGATTTTTGTACATTCATTTTTTATCTTGCAAGTTTATTGTATTCATTTTTTATGTCTAATAGTTTTCTGGTGGAATCTTTAGTATTATCTATATAAAGAATGATGTCATCTGCAAAAAGTGACAGTTTGATTTCTTCTCTCCCAATTCAGATACATTTTATTTCTTTCTCTTGCCTGATCACTCTGGCTAGTACTTTCAGTACAATATTGAATAGCAGTGTTGACAGAGGGCATCTCTGTCTTGTTTCTGATTTTAGAAGATTAGGCATCATTCAACCATTCCCTGTTCAGTATGGTATTAGCTGAGGGGTTGTCATTATTGACCTTTATTATATGAGGTACTTTCCTTCTATACCCATTTTATTAAGTGTTTTGATCAAAAATAAATGTTATAGCTTATTGAATGCTTTTTCTGCATCAATTGATATAATCATATGGTGTTTATCTTGTATTTTGTTTATGTGGTATATCACATTAGTTGATTTGCACATGTTGAACTATCTTTGTGCCCCTGGGATGAATCCCACTTGATCATGGTGTATATATAATTATAGTAATGTGTTATTATATTCTATTTGCTGATATTTTGTTTAGAATTTTTGCATTTGTGGTCATTAGAGATACTGGTATACAATTTTCTTTTTTTGTGCTATCCTTACCAGGTTTTAGTATTAGGGTAATATTGACCTTGTAGAATGAGTTGAGAAGTATTGCCTCATCTTTGATTTTTTGGAATTGTCTAAGAAAGATAGGCATTAATTCTTCTTTGAATGTTTGATAAAACTTATTAGTGAGACAATCTGGTCCAGGGCTTTTGCCTTTGGGGACATTTTGGATGATTATTGCAAATTCTTTACTGTTGTTTGGTCTATTTATATCATCTAATTTTTCTTGGTTAAGTCTAGGTAGACTATACATTTCTAGAAACTTGTCCATTTCTTTGAGGTTGTTAGGTTTGGTGGAATAAAGCCTTTCACAATATTTTCTTATGATTTTCTTGTATTTCTGTGGTATCAGTGATAATTTCTCCCCTTTCATTTTTTTTAAGATTTATTTTTATTGTGGTTTTTTTTTCTTTTCTTTTTGGTTTTTTTTTCTGACACAGAGAGAGAGAAACAAGGAGAAGGGGGAGGACCCAGAGCAGTCTCCATAGTTGTACATCATTAGTTTTTTTATATAGTTTCACTCCAAAGGTGAAGGCAGGGCTGCTCAGGGCAGGAACTGGGCCAGGGGCCTCCAGCACAGACCCTGGCAAGAATTAAACTGGAGGCACATCCCAGTTCAGCATATGGGTCCACATGGGCCAAGGCCAGAGCTAGGATCCAGGTCTCAGACACTGGAGCTGCAAAGTAAGTGCTCAACCTGCTGAGCCATCCCAGCATCCACTCCCATTTCATTTTCAATATTGGTTCTTTTTATCTTTTCTCTTTGTCCTTTGGTGAGCCTAGCCAATGGTTTGTCAATTTTATTGAGTTTTTTCAAAGAACCAGCTCGTTGTTCCATTGATTTTATTTATTCCTTTTGTATTCTCAATTTCATTTAGTTCTGCTTTAATTTTAATTTCTTTCCCTCTGCTTACTTTTTTTTTTTCTTCCTTCTCCTTTTTCTGTTCTTTAAGTTGGGAAGTTAGAATATTTACTTGTGATTTTCTTTTTGTTTCCTTTTAAAAAAAAATACAGGAGAAGCCAGGATGGCTCAGTGAGTTAAGCACTCACTTTGCAGTGCCAGGGACCGAGGATCAAATCCCTGCCCCGGCCCGTGCGGACCCATGTGCTGAACTGGGGAGTTCCCCCAGTTCAGTTCTCTCTCTGTCTCTGTAGCTCTCTCTCTGTCAAAAAAAACCAAACAAAAAAAAAAACGCACAAACTCGTAAACTTTAAAAAAATAATTATTTTATTGTATTTGACAGAAACAAGAGAGAGACAGAGAGAAGGGTACGGACCCAGAGCAGTCTCCATAGTTGAACATCATCAGTTTTTTTACATGGTTTAGTTCCACACAGGTGGGCGGGAGCTGTGCATGGTGGGAACTGGGCTGGGGACCTCTTGCATGGGAGGTACACACCCTGGAGCCAGGGGCCAAACAGAGGGAGGGGAAGGGGGCTGAGGACTGAACTGGGGCTTCCCTCATGGGAATCACACCTCAGTTCAGCATATGGGTCTGCAACAGCCAGGGCCAGGATTTGATCCTCAGTCCATGGGGCTGCAAATCGAAGGCTTACCTACTGCACTGTCCCAGCATGCCCCCATTTTCTTGTTTCTTAAGATAGACCTGTAATAACATAAATGTCCCTCTTATTACTGCTTTCACTGCTTCCTATGTTTTTGATATGTTATAGTTCATTGTCATTAGTTTGTATGCGTTTTTAAGATCTTTTATTTCTTCTTTGCTCCATTTTTTTTTAATTTGTTTTTTTAATATATATATATATATATATTTTTTTTTTTTTTTTTGACAGAGAAAGAGAGAGATACAGAGACAGAGAAAGAGAGAGAACTGAACTGGGGGAGCTCCCAGTTCAGCATATGGTTCCGTACAGGCCGGGGCCAGGATTTAATCCCTGGTCTCCGGCGCTGCAAAGTGAGCGCTTAAACCACTGAGCCATCCTGGCTTCCCCATTCATTTTTTTTTTTAATAACATGCTATTTAATCTCCCCAAATATGTGATTCTTTCTAGTTTGTTTTTACAGTGACCTCCAATTTTGAAGCTATGTAGTCAGAGAATACACTTGATATGATTTTAATATTCTTGAGTTTGCTGAGGCTAGTTTTGTGACCCAACATATGGTCTATCCTTGAAAATGTTCTACGTGCACTATAATAAAATGTATAGTCTTGTGTTGCAGGTTGGAGTGTCCTATAAAAGTTACTTATGTTCAATTGCTGTAATATTTCCCATGCTGGTTAATTCATTTCGCATGTCTTTTATTGCATTATTCATATGTAAAATTTGTATTTGATTTTTTTTATAGTTTTAATTTCTTGTTAAAATATTCCTTTTGTTCAGAGATGTCCTTTCTGAGATCATCTAGCTGTGTCTAAATACTCTGCCAGCATTCTTTGAGTATCTGAGTGTCTTAAGAACTGTAGTGTTGAATTTTGTGTCACTTAGATTATATGTTTCTAAATCTATAAGTTTTTTTCTGGAGGTTTTTCTTTCTCTTTCTGAGTGGCTTTGAACACTACATTATTCATTGTAGTTGATGTATTTCTTTTTCTTGGCATAAGGACTTTTTCTCTGGCCTGTATGGAGAGGTCTTTCTTTCACATTCCAGTTGGTGTCGCTACAGCATTATTCAGTGGTGGGCACTATATGCTGTGCCTCCGAGATCAGTGCAGGCAAATGCTGCTGTATCCATGCTTTACAGTTTTCCTGAGACCTTCTGTTGGTTTCTGCAGGGGTGAATTCTATTGGGAAGGGTGCTTGTTCTTAGCATCAGAAGGGTTATTTGTTATTTTCAGGTTCTGTAAAGCAGGGAGTAAGGGGAGTTGGGAGCGCAAACTTTGGGAGACTTTAGGGAAGTAGCCAGATTCTGTTTCTATATGTTTTGCCTGGGGTGGGAGCAGTGCTAGTTACAGATGTTTTGTGTCCTGGGGTCACTCCCTTGGGTACTGGTCTAGCTGTAGCACCAGTTGGTTCTTCAATCCATACAGCACCAGGAAGATATGTGAAACAGAAGCACAGGAGGTGGGTGGTGGGGGGCAGGCAGGTGTGTACCACCAGCTCTGCCTTCCTCTTTCCTCCTGAGACTGTGTTTCACCCAGGGCCATGTTTTGTTTCCCCAGCTGCTGGCTTTTAGTTTGTTTCACCCAGAGTTAGTGTTCAAATTAGCGCTCCTGTGCCTGGGCTTCTGGCTACGAGCATGCTAGTTATGGCTTGTGCCCTATATATATATTTTTGTCCTGGGCAGTTTAGTGCCATTTGGTCAGCCCCTATCCCACCTAGGGTACAGCATTCCAACTGGAGCCCCAGCATGCCACTGTTACTAAAGAATGGGGGTCTTCCTTGGCATCCTATACAAAAAATTGAGTGCGACACCAATATACAGTGGTGAAAGAAAGCTTTATCGAAAGGAAAAGTAGAGAAAGCACACTTCGAAAAGGTGGCTCAAAAGGCAGATTACAAGGGGCTGAGCAATTTTTATTGCCTTTCCTTGGGAAAAGAGAATACCCCTGTGGGTGTGGGGTCTTCTGATTGGCAATCCTGATTGACAGAAGCTTCATTACATCACTTCTTTAGCTATTTTTCCCTTCTATCTCCTCTTATAGTTCCTTAATCTGGGGCAGGATTTCCTGAGAGTAGGTGGTAACCACCTTGGCAATGCAGCCTTCATGGGAGGGAGTCTGAGATCCCTCTATTCTAACTGTTTATGTAGCCTTTCTCTTGAGAGGTGTGATCGCCTTATCTCTCTATGGGAATTGAGGGGCTGAAGGTCTCTTCTTCTGTATCTACTTCCTGCTGGATGTGGTCATTGTCCCTGCCTATTGGGGAGGGTGAAACTTTCACCCTAACTAGGCTATAAAGGAGGAAGTGGTCTTGGGATACATCCAGAAGGACTGTTCAGTTCTTCAAGCAAGGTAGATTCTTGCTAAGTTATGAGGAATTCTTGCTAGGTTATGAGATGTTTCCCAGTGTTCCCTAGACCAGGAAAGATAGATTTGATGAATACTGTTAAATGTATTAACTTATAAAACAGACCCCAGACCATAGACACGGGGTGACCCTGTGAAAAAAAAACCTCATCATATTCCCTTGGAGTCTGTGTCCCACTCTCAGGCTTAATTAATTATCCTTGGGACATTATTTGTCCAGGAGCTAGCTTCAGGATGGAATCGGATAATACAGTGGGCAGGGGGCATTCCAGTCTAAATTCCATCTTTCTTTATTAGAAAGAGTGATTAAACTAGAAACTGGAAAAATAGCATAACAGTTAAGAAGTAAAGGTTTAAACAGGGGTCTTCTGCCTTATCACCCCGACTCTTCTTTTTCTCCCAGCCAATTCCATTCTACATTAAAACTTACTTGCATCTTGTCATTTCTAGAATTTTTACCAGGGGGCTACTTAGCTAATTGGGAATGCTTTTACCTAAGAATGTATTGATTATCAATGACTTGGAGCAAGGGTTCTTAAACTTTAGCATGCCAAAGACTCACCTGGAGGGCTTGTTATAACAGACTGCTGAGCTCTTCTCTAGGTGGAAGAAATTTACATTCCTGATACAATCCAGAGAGATGCAAATATTGCTGGTTCAAGAACTTCATTTTAAGCACTTCTGTCTTAGAATGTTAAATGTCCTGGGGAATTTTTTTGCAATTTGATAAATATGAGTCACTTCAGTACTGGTTATTTCAAGAAATACAAGGGCTGTCGGAAAGTGTCCAGCCATGTAATATGAAAAATAGATGCATTTATGGCTGGATTTTTCCTGGATAGCCCTCAAGTTTATGATATAGTATGCCTGAACTCCCCCAATTGTTTATTCTAATAATAGATACCGGTAGGTCTTTCCTTTAACAGACTAGGGAGTTGGGTCATAGAGCAAGAGGTGAGGACTAAATAAAAAAGGAGTGAATGAAGATAAGTCAAAATAAATAATTTATAGGTGAGAATTAAATCCTATGTGAAGATACTTTTTCTTCAGTGGAGATCCTTCTGATTTGAACAGAGAGCTAACATAATTATGTGTTTAGACAAAGCAAGAGCTTCAAGGAAAGCATTTGACTGAAAAACAGTACTATATAATCTGCATATAAATTAATAAGGTGGTAGTATTTATTATACACACATATATATTGGTATATACAAGTATATGTCTGTAATATTATATACACTATAACATTATATATACACACATGCATACACACATACACTAAAAAATATCAATTCCATAAGATACTGGTTGATAGAGCATAATGGAAATATTCTTCAAGGTGTCAATCACAGAAGAGAGAGCTTAATCTAAGGGACATATTTATAAAGGCTATATGCTTGGTTTAGAAAATGTGTACATTAATGTTTTTCTTTATACTAATAATTTATTTCTTAATTTCAATAACAAGGTGCTGATACTTTCAAGAATGATGGAGTTTACTCCAGATATTTTACAGCTTATTCAGAAAATGGCAGATATAGCTTAAAAGTACGGGCTCATAGAGAAGCAAATGCTGCCACACAAAACTTAAAGAATCTATCAAAAAGAGCTGCATATAGACCAGGCTGGGTAGTAAATGGTGAGTACTCATGATGTTTGAAACCCAGGGCTGGCTGAAGTAATCATGAGTCTATATGATTAAGGTGTCAAACATTTTAGAACTCAAAGTATAGCTTTTCCAGTTTTTAGTGATACTGGGGTTTGCCCCTGAATTGACCTAAGCTTTGGACAGTATGTGACAGCTAGTGAATATTCAATAAATGTCAGCCGTCGTTATATTAGTTTGGAGTACCTTACTTATATCAATAATAATATGGAAGATTTTCAGCTCAAGATGATGGAAACAGGCTAATGTTATGTACCTAAGCATAAGCCAAAGGCAGAATTTATCCTTCAGATTGCATATCCCATTAAAGGTACATAAGTGAGTATACATTTATTTTGAATGTTTTTATTAAGGCAAAAGCAAAAATCTATTGAACAATGTGATGATAAGGATTAGGAATGCATTTCTTGCTCACATTTCTTTGTCTTGTCTCTTAACTTGTGACTTTTAGAGGCTTTCTGTTGATTGAAATATAACCCGAAGTGTTATTATTCCATAGCACTAGCATCAGGGAGGAAGGGAAGAACGTGGCACAAGTGGTTAGAAGGGAACCAGTAGCAATTTCCTCAGGTTTATTCCCAGCTTAAGGAAATTTGAGAAATAAAGACATTCCTTTAAAAAAAAAGAGCATATCTTGAATTATATAACTATTCCCTTTTAGGGCAGCCTGAAACTCCGAAACAATTTATTATCCAAATATATCCTACAATATCCTGGTTAGGATGCTAAAGAAAAAAAAAAATTCTCACCAATTAGATGCTTATGACTTTGTCAACAACTTAGTGACTGTGTATATATAACAAACAAACAAAAAAAAAAGGAAAAGAAAAACAGAAAAGACAAGTGGGATGGGAAGTTCAATTGAAAATACTACTGTTGTGGTGCTTGATAAAAGCAAGGTAATTTTTAATGCAGGGAAAATTGAAGCAAATCCACCAAGACCAGAAATTGATGAAGATACTCAGACACACCTGGAGAGTTTCACTAGAACGGCATCTGGAGGTGCATTTGTGATCTCAAATGTTTCACTTCCCTTGCCTGACCTGTACCCACCGAGTCAAATCATAGACCTGGAGGCCACACCTGATGGGGACGGGATCAATCTAACATGGACGGCACCGGGAGATGATTTTGATGCTGGAAAAGGTAAGGATGAAGTGTCTGATTGTGTTAAGTGAAAGGAGCTCATACAAAAGCAAAGGTATGTTATTTTTAATAACCCAGTAAAGTATTAATTTTACAACCTGGTATTTTGAGTCGGTTAAATATTACATTTCAACTGGTCCCACTTTCAAACAAAGGAGGCTGTACTTGGCAGAGTTTTGAAATAAAAACCTTGTTTGTATTGAAAAATTAGGGGATGCTGAGATGGCTCATCCGGTTGAGAGCTCACTTTGCTGTCTCGGGGTCGAAGATCAAATCCCGGTCCCAGACCATATGGACTCTTATGATGAAATGGGATGTGTCCCCAGTTCAACTCTTGCTGGAAGCCCATGTGGAAGGCCCCTGGCATGGTTCCTACCTTGCTCAGCCCCACACATACCTGTGGGGTAAAACCATGGAAAACTAATGATGTACAACTATGAAGACTGCTCTGGGCCCTCCCCCTTCTCTCTGTTTCTTTGTGTATCTCTCTCTCTCTCTCTACCAAAACAAACAAACAAACAAACAAATAAATAAATAAAGTTAAAAAACCCAGATCTTTAATAAAAGAAAAAATAATAAGGCTTTGAATATCAATATAAGCTTGGCATAACTATACAGTGTTTTTGAGGAGAATCAATAAAGAGGAACCTAATATGGTATATTCTAGTTTCTAAACTACATGTAACTTCTTTTCTTAGCAAAACGATACATCATGAGAATAAGTGGAAATATCCTGGATCTAAGAGATCGTTTTGATGATGCTCAGCAAGTAAACACTACAGATCTGTTACCAAACGAAGCCAACTCCAAGGAAACCTTTACATTGAAACTAAGAAATACTTCAGAAGAGAATGCAACCCACATATTCATTGCCATTCAAAGTGTGGATAAAAGCAATTTGAAATCAAAGGTATCCAACATTGCACAAGTACCTTTGTTTATTCTTCAAGCAGATTTCCATGAACGTGATCCAAATCCTAGTCCCAATTCTGGAATTAGCATTTCTTCTTTGGTGTTGATGGTGGTTGGATTCGTGGGAATAGTTGGTACTGTCTTAACTATCATCATTTGCATCTTAAACAAGAAAAAAAAATCAAGTAGACCTAGAAGAGGGTTTTCAAAAGCATCAACCGTAGAGTAAAATGGGGGAAGAGATTACACTCAATAGCTGGATGATTGCCTGAGGGAAGGGGAGGAGGGGGGAGGGAGAGTAGGAGGGGAGGTGCGAGTGGGCACCAGCGTTATGACACACTTAACAGTTTGGTGGTTACCTGGAGAGGGGGAAGGAGGAGGAAGGGAGAGCTGGGGGGATGGGATGGGAGTGGACAACTGATATATGGTGATGGAAGGGGAGCTGATTCTGGGAGGTGGGCACATGATGCGATGCATGGGTGATGTGATGTGGAGTTGTACACCTGGAAACTGTGTAACTGTTACCAATCAATGTCACCCCATTACATTTAACAATAAAAAGAAAGAAAGCGTGTCCCAAAATTCACCCAAGAAGTGATTTTGTACGAAAATTGTGAACTGTAGCTGCCAAACCTTCATTATTTTAAAAATATTGCTCAACAATGAAAACGCATTGTTCTTTCATGTAGCACTCCATTTTTAATAACCCTGAACTGTCAGCTGTTACACTGTCTTTTTTTTTCGTTGGCAAAACTTTACCACACAAATGACACAAAATTCAAATCTTGCATGAATTTTGGGGCACCCTTACAAATTTTCTACTACATAGTGGTCATGAGGACATAAGTGATAGCATTAAATATATGGTCAGTAACATTGTAATAACTATATATGGTTTCAAATGGATGCTAAATTTATTAGGACGATAGATGAGAGAGGTTTTGGGGGCAGAGTGAAAGGGTGAGAAATTAAGAAGTACAAATTGGTACTGACAAAATAGCCATGGAGAGGTAAATAAAACTGAGATTATAATCAATAATATGGCAATAACTATGCATAAGGCCAGGTGGGTATTAAAGTAAGTAGGGGGATACTTCTTAAATTATATCAATGTCTAACCACTATACTATATACCTGAAATTAATAAAAATAATATTGAATGTCAAAACTAAAACATTAAAAACAAAAGTGAAAAATATTTCTGGATTTTTAAATTCATCCTTTGTGATCATGAACTCATAAAAATAATTGAAGGGCTCTTGAATGGATACTTTAATTAAATACAAGCATCCAGGGGTATTTGATTTTATTTACTAATTATTCTGTTTATCGTAAAAACTGATGAATAGAGATGCCATGATAGATCAGCAATTGCGTGCTTGCCTTGCCTTCTCAAGGTCCAAGGATCAAATCCCAGTCTTGGCCTGTGCAAAGTTATAAGCTGAACTGCAGCACAATTGGTAACCATTGGCATGGTGGTGAAGGTTCTCACCTCCCATGTGGGAGGCCCCCAGTTTGGTTCCCCGCCCCCCTCCCCCCACTCCTTGCTCTGCCTCAAATCCATGAATGTGAAGAATGAAACCATGTCACAACTAATGATGTACAACTATGAAGACTGCTCTGGGCCCTCCCCCCTTTTCTTTCTCAGCTTCTCTCAAACAATAAAATAAATATTTTTTTTTAAAGTATGAGTATATTTGAGAAAAAAATTAATTTGGTATTAGAAATTTTACGTATAAATTGTTATTGGTTTCACCCAAAGTCTCCAATTGTATTCTGTTATATACAACAAGAATAAGGCTTTATTTACCACAGATCATTAAAATGGTATTTACAAAACTATCAGTCACCACCTGTCAAACTATAGTCTACCTTATTTCAATTCAATATCATATATACTTCAGATAAAGAAAAAAAAGTGTTAATTATCACTCAGAGTAATAGCCTAAGAGTAAACCACAGTAATGAATGAGATCAATTAAAGAGAGAACATAGGTTGGGAAGAGCAGGTTCACATGGTAGACCATAGGCAGGTCTACCACAGACAGTAATGACGGCAACAAATAGGACATAGAGCACGTAACTTCGGGCCTACCATGGTGCCGAGAGAATTTCCATTCATGGAGTAGATGGACTTCTGAGTCCAAATTTACAAGAGTATGGTTACCTTGTTCCTCCAGCTGGCAGCTTTCTCACTTTGCACAGGGAGTTTTACCACCATAGTTCAGTTCCTTGAGGAACTGGAGAGGCACAAAGATCAGTATCCATCATTTAAGTCCTTATCTCTT
>PVKE010027333.1:0-21673 GCA_004027555.1 Craseonycteris thonglongyai | reverse complement strand
CCTCCTTTTTTTTTACAGATATGTTATTTTTATTTATCATTGAGGATATTAATTTTTGTATTTTTAAGTTTCTTCTGACCCCTATATTATTTCTGTGGGTATCTTTCTTGGGCACCTTTTTATGTTTTGTTTATTTGCTTGTTTTGAACACTCTTTCATCTTTGAGTTTTCCTTAAATTATTGGTGATCCTGGGCTGTCTTCATATTTAAGAGTGAAGCTCTAAAAAACTAACAGTGGAAGTAAGTTTCAGAGGCATGGCTTCTCAACTGGTGTGCCCTCTCTTGTTCTGGTGATAGGGAAGCAAACCAACTTTCTCACTGCGAGACCCTCAGATATCAGCATCTATGCATCTTTTCTCAGAAGCAATTCAGTTTCTTAGAATAAGAATCCTCCAATCTGCTTGTGAGGCATATGCCTGGCTAATAGCCTTCTGGAAACAGAGGAAAGAAATGGGGGTGGAGATCCTGCATTTAGTGTGCAGAATTCCACTTAACTTTATTTTCTACTAGTCCAGTATTCCCAAGCCTAATGCCTATTTGTTTCAGTTTTTTCCAGAAAACTAAAGCAAAACAAAATCTTCCAATTTTCATTTTATTCTCAGAACAACTCTTTGCGATAATGTGCAAATTAGGATTATATTTAGTCATATATAAAGGAAAAATTAAAAAATAACAATAGCACAAAGGTTGATTCTCACACATAAAAGAAGTCTGGAGGTAGCCAATGTAGCCTGATACGGTGTTTCTGGGCCTTCAGGGACTAGGCTCCACCATCCTAGTCCTTGACACCCTTCCTTGGGGACCCTCAGAGTCCATCAAGATGGCTACTGGGGTTCCAGGAATCCTGTATGTTTTCTAGACCAGCAACTCAAGGAAGGGAGGAAGAGGGTTAAACCCATTCTCTCTGTCTCTCTCTCTCTCTCAGACTATTTTGGAGGAGTTTTAGGCTCACAGCAAAATTAAGCTGATAGAGGGGTTTTGAAGCCTCTAACTGTGATAGTGGATTCATTTATTTGTCATGCATTTCAATCAGTTTTTGCCTTGTGTAGTTTGACATTCCATTGGTAGAAACACACCTATTAAAAATTATGTCTTGGGAAGCTGGGATGGCTCAGTGGGTTGGGCACTCACTTTGCAGCCCCGGGGACCGAGGATCGAATCTTGGCCCCGGCCGTGCTGATCCATATGCTGAACTGGGGAGTGCCCCCAGTTCAGTTCTCACAGGGGCGAGACCCCAGCCCAGTTCCTGCCCTGTGCGGCCCCAAGCCCACCTGTGGAATGAAACTATGTGGAAAAACCGATGATGTGCAACTATGGAGACTGTTCTGGGCCCTCCCCTTCTCTCTGTCTCTGTCTCTGTATCTCTCTCTGTCAAAAACAATAAATAAATCTTTAAAAAAAAAGAAAAAAAATTATGTCTTTTTTGTAGAACTGACTTCTTTATCATCTTATAATTCCCTTCTTTATCCCTGATAACTTTCCTTGCTTTAAAGTCTACTCTGTCTGAAATTAGAATAGCTAGTCCTACTTTTTTCTGATTAGTGTTAGCATGGTATATTTTTCTCCATCAATTTACTTTTAATCTAGAACCCCATTCTTTTTTAAGGGGCATTCTCAGAAGCCTCAAACAACATTTCCACTTACATTTTATTGCTAGAACATGACTGCATGGTTATAACACCTTCCTTTTTAAGAAAATTATTTTTAAAAGTGTTAAATGCTCTTTTATAATTGTATAATTATTTTATAATACTGTAGAGGTATAATATACAATAAAATTTGCTCATTTTAAGGGTACAATTCAGTGAATTTTTAGTAAATTTACAGAGTTTTGCAACAATTACTACAGTCCAGTTTTTGAACTTTTTCATTACCCCAGAAAGATCCCTCATGCCCATTTGTAGTTAATCCCTATTACCCCCTCCCCTTTAATAACCTCTGTTGAAGTACCATATAACATTATCACTTTATTTTAAGTGCCAGATATTAGTTACAAGGTGATATTAGTTTCAAAGGAGGCCAGGAAATGTAGTTTGGTATTTGTTTTATTTAAATATGGGCTCGTTGCCATCTTAAATAAAAACTGACTCCATCACAAAGGAAAAGCGGAGAGTGGATGATGGGTTGGTAACTAACCATCTTATCAAAAATAGATGGTGTTCTACTCTCCATTTTAGAGATGAAAAGACCAAAGCTTGATGAATTGAGAAATTTGCCCAAAGAAACCTTCTAATCTTAAACCTTCTAATTTGAATTTTCCTTCAAACCAGAAAAAGACCACAATTTTTTTGATAATAGCCATTTAACTTGATACCCACCTGACTGAATCTTTTTTTTTTTATTGTTAAATTTATTGGGGTCTGGTAAATCTTATAGGATCAATAGTGACTCATTAACAGGCTTTCTGATATTGATCTTAGATTCTCAGAAATATAAAAAGCCAACTCAGTCTAATTTACTGATATTGTTCCCTCAGACTTGACTATCTTTCAATTACTTGTTAATCTAACTAATCCCTAGCTGACTCTCAAAACCCAGCTCAGGCATCACCTCCAGGAAGTCTTCCTTGACTTGCCTACTTAGGGTACCCATTATGTGCCCTGTACTTTCCTGATTACACTCCACAGAATGTAACCTACTCTAGTCATAGATTTGCTTGTCCACTCCCTTGTTTGAAGGTTTGTCCTTGAGGTTGGGAATCTTGTCCTAGATGACCTTGTTTTCCCAGGGCCTAGTTCAGTGCCTGGCACCCAATAGGTCCTCAGCTTAGAAAATGAACTCTGGGGTGTGTTCTGCCCTCTGCTTCAGTTGTTTGCCATTGCCCGTGTTATTGATTGATTTGTTAACTTTTTCTCTTAACACCTATCAAGATTCCAGTGAAAACTTTGAAGAAATCAGACTGAATTTTTGAGCCAATTTTTGTTTTTGTTTGCCCCACAGGAAGAGAAAGGAGGAAGAGGGGAGACAGAATTTGAACCACTCTCTCTTCTCATTTTCAAGCTCTGATGAATTATCTTCCCTAGGATGAGAAAGCTATGGAGTCTCTGATGTTTCTGGTTTCAGGTACAGTAGAACAAAAACAGGAGAAAAATTAAATTATGACCAAAGACTGAGAAATAGAAATAATATTCCCAGGATAGAGGAAACGGTCCATTATAGCTTTTCTTAGGCTGAGTGAAAATAGGAGTGGGGAGTTTTTTGCTTGGATCACTACATTTATTCATGCATTTACTCTTTTACCCATTATTTTATTTAAAATATTATAACAGTATTAATTTATAATATGATAATGGTTATTACCATTTATTAGCTGGTTACTCTGTATCAAGCATTAAGCTGTACACATTAGCAACATGACCTTATTTTAACCTTCATAACAGCCATGTGAGGTGGAGATTATCCACTGCAGTTTATACAGCAGCAAGCCCAGATTTGGAAAGGTTTCAAAAGTTCTCTGCAGAGACACTAGGTAAATAACAGTATCTATAAAACACAGTCCCTATTTTCAAGGGACTCACAGTCTAGTAGAGAGAAGGCAGACGTATCAACAAATGAATGCCGTAAGTTCCAGAGGGGACATTAGACAGGGGGGACAAAGAACAAAACTGGAGCCATGCAGAAACACTTTACAGAAGTGATGTCCCTAGACCTGAGGCAGGTGTTTGCCAGGCAGAAATCAGGGATGAGAAAAGAGACTGGATTCTTCAGTGGATGGAGCAGAGGAGGCAAAGGCTCAGAGTGGGGTAATGCAGCATGGCAGGGGGTCAGGAAGGTGTGAGAGGGGCTTCCAGGAATGGTGAGCCTGGAGAAGATCCCTGGACAACTCATGAAGGGATTTCCATGAAGCACTTTATTTTCTAAGCTGTGGAAAGCCACTGAAAGATTTTAAACAGGAAAGCCACATGGTCATGTTTGGATTTTAAAAGTCCTGACAGAAGATGGTGGTCTTCACAAAGGGATGATGTGTGTGTTTTGGAGGATTTGCTAAGTCTCCCACAAATACTTAGCTTTGTGTGGAACCCTGGCTATACCTCTTGATCAGTAGTAACCCCCAAGCTTTTTTGATCTTGTCTGTCTCTCAGCAAAATATTTTTGAGAACTCAGCCCTTAATAATTTATTAATTATTCATCATGTATACTTGTATACATACAGCCATATAGTGCTATACTAATATAGTAAGCATACTTTAAAACATGTAGAAAAATATAAATGAAAAAGGATGAAATAATACATAAATAGAAGTTCCAGTATCTTCTCCTCATAATGGCTCCATTGTGGATCCATCTTATGGTAGCGATGACTACTCTGGAAGAGCCCCAGGTAAAAATCAGGTTAAGGAATTATCATATTTTTCCATGTATAAGATGATACTTTTGTATAAAATTGTTAGACCAATAATTGGGCATCAGGGGAAGCTGGGATGGCTCAGCGGGTTAAGCACTCGCTTTGCAGCCCCGGAGCCCAAGCATTGAATCCCGGCTCCGGCCCAGGTGGACCCATATGCTGAACTGGGGTGTGCCCCAGTTCCTGCCCTGCATAGCCCCACGCCCACCTGTGGAGTGAAACTATATGGAAAACTAATGCTGTCAATTATGGAGACTGCTCTGGACCCTCCCCCTTCTCTCTGTCTGTCAAAAAAAAAAAAAAAAATTGGGTGTCATTGTATACACGGAAGTAACCTGCATATTGATTTCTTAATGTTGGGTTAGAAAAGTAAGGGTCACTTTATACATAGGGGCATCTTATATACAGAAAAATGCGGTACCTTTCAGTTTCTCCCACAGGAAAAGATGAAGCAGTGGAAGGACCTTTGACTTTAGAAAAGATCTGGGGTTTTGAATCTGCCCTGCCTCTTTGTGACTTTAGGCCAAGTTACCTAAGTTCTCTTGGCCTGTTTCCTTAGCCATAAAAATTTGATGATTGTTATGTATGAAAGAGCTAACCCATATAAAAGGGCTGGCATAGAAACCAATAATAGTTGATAGGCATCATATTATTTTTTTCCTAAAGCTTCTTACATTCCTTAATCCAGGAAGGCTTGAAGCATACCTGTGTGAGAGCACTGGCCTAACCCAGCCCAGGACTCCCTGGGTTTCTGGGTCCTGGGCCAGCTTACCTCTCAGGGCAGTCCTTACCCAGCTCACTCACTGCTGGGCACACAAATGGTGAAGCTTCAGAAAATGCACAAGTTCTCACCTACAGGGAAGAGCCTCCAAACTCCAAAAGTTTCACATTCAGAGCGGGGACAACCTGGGTCCAGTTAATTTTCTACAGAAAAAATAAGACTGATTACATTTTAGAACTTTGCCTCTCTATACTCATGAAGTTAGGAATCAATTCTCTTAAAAGGTTACACTGATTTTAAATTTTTTGTTTTTATTTGAATTAAAATAATACATATTCATCCTTTAAAAATCAAATAGAGAAGCAGTTCTGGGGTCAGGTTTCAGCTCCAGGATCTACTTACTAGCTGTGTGACCTTGAGCAATCACTTAGCCTCTCTGCATCTCAGTTTGCTAATTTGTAAAATGGGGATGAGAATGGTATGTATAGTATAAAGTTGTTATGAGGACTAAAGTAGTTAACATTTGTAAAGCACTTAGAACAGTGCCTGATGCAAAGTAAGCATAATATAAGTGCTTATTAAATTAACTAATTAATAGTTCTACAAAGCTTGTTACAAAAATATTGCTCTCCCCTGCACCCCCTTTCCCATTCCCCAGCAACAACACTTCCTATTTAAAAAAAAATTTTTTTATTGCCTTTGACAGAGAGAGAGAGAGATATAGAGACAGAGACAGAGAGAAGGGGGAGAGCCCAGAACAGTCTCCATAGTTGCACATCATTGGTTTTTCCACAGTTTTATTCCACAGGTGGGCGGGGCTGCACAGGGCAGGAACTGGGCCAGGGTCTCACGCCAGTGAGAACTGAACTGGGGCACTCCCCAGTTCAGCATATGGGTCCACACAGGCCAGGGCCGGGATTCAATCCTCAGTCCCCGGGGCTGCAAAGTGAGCACTTAACCCACTGAGCCATCCCAGCTTCCCCCACTATTTTTTTTTTAAAGATTTATTTTTATTGTTTTTGACAGAGAGAGACAGAGACAGAGAGAAGGGGGAAGACCCAGAGCAGTTTCCATAGTTGCACATCATTAGTTTTCTACATAATTTTCATTCAGTAGGTGGGCAGGAGGCTATGCAGAGCAGGAACCAGCTGGGAGCCTCCTGCATGGGAGGCAAGGCCCAGTGAAAACCAAACTGGGGACCTCCCACATCCCAGTTCAGTATATGAGTCTGCACAGGCTGGAGCCGGGACTGGATCCTTGGACCCCTGGGCTACAAGATGAGCCATCCAAGCATCCCCACTTTTAACTTTCTTAACTGATTGTTCTGGTATTCGTTTCCCTCCTCATGTATAAATCCCATGCTGCTCTGTTCCTTGATTTTTCAGTGTTAGGCTTTATCTATTGAGTTCTCACTAGAAAAAGTGAGGACTAGGCTCTCTCTCACCTGAACACACTCCCTGTCTCCCATCCTCCCTATGTGTTTCTGTTGTGATTTTGGTTGGATTATTAATCAATGTTATACCATCAATACTATTGCCATGAGCATTGGAGTGTATTGTGGTTATTTTTCTTTTCTTGCAAAACTATTTGCTATCCCTAGAACTAAGTCTCTTTTTTAATCTGCCTGTTGTCTTGCTTTTTCTTTTTTCTTTTCTAAAAACTGTTTTATTAAGCTATAATTCACATACCATACATTCCACTCATTTAAAGTATACAATCCAATGGCTAGTTATATTAATGATTCACATGACTAATTTTTTTAAATTTTAGTAAAATATATATAACATAAAATTTGCCATTTTAAGGATACCATTCAGGGACATTAATTATACACATTGTGTGAAATGTGTAATGGTGTGCTTTCATCACCACTATCTATTTCCAATTTTTTTTTCACATCACCCCAAACATAAAGTCTGTAACTATTAAGAAATAACTCCTAGGAAGCCGGGATGGCTCAGTGGGTTAGGTGCTCACTTTGCAGCGCCGGGGACCGAGGATCGAATCCCGGCCCCGGCCCGTGCGGAACCATATGCTGAACTGGGAGCTCCCCTAGTTCAGTTCTGTCTCTGTCTCTGTATCTCTCTCTCTCACTCTCCTCTGTCAAAATAAATAAATAAATAAAATATAAAAAAAAAAACGAAATAACTCCCCACTCTCCCCTCCCCGCAGCCCCCAGTTCACTTTTTTTCCTTTGTATTTATTACAATTTATGTCCAAATTCTCTTTTGGTTGTATAAATCTCCTAGTACAGTCAGACAATTGACATAGTTTATCAGTTCACTTGCACTTCTTAGCCTTCTGAACTGCTTCACTCTTTTTTTTTTTTAAGTTATTTATTTATTTTATTTTATTTTTTTGAACTGAACTGGGGGCCTCACCGCATTCGGGAAGCACAGCCCAGTTCAGCATGTGGGTCTTCCTGGGCCGGAGCCGGGATTCGATCCTCGGTCCTCGGGGCTTCAAAGCGAGCGCTTAACCTGCTGAGCCATCCCGGCTTTCCCCTGCTTCACTCTTGATGGTTGCTTTCTAGGCTGTCTGGTGGAAAGTCCCTTCTTCATTTCTTTTTTTATAAAGATTTCTTTTTATTGTTTTTTTGACAGAGAGACAGACAGAGAGAGAGACAGAGAGAATGGGGAGGGCCCAGAGCAGTCTCCACAGTTGACAGCATTAGTTTTACATATAGTTTCACTCTGTGGGTGGGCACGGGACTGCGCAGGGCAGGAACTGGGCCAGGAGCCTCCCACATAGGCCCTGGCTAGAACTGAACTGGGGGCACACCTCAGTTCAGCATGTGGGTCCACATGGGCCAGGCCCGGGATTCGATCCTCAGGCTCCGGGGCTGCAAAGTGAGCGCTTAACCCACTGAGCCATTCCAGCTTCCCCCATTCTTCATTTCTTGTTTAAACTGGTTTTTAAATGTTTCTGTTTGTGTCTCTATAGTTCATCCACAGAGAGGTCATCAAGACATAGAAACCAGCTTCTTACCTTCCAGCTCACCTGAATGAATCATTGTCCAATAATTGGAAGAACTTTTTGGATGAAGCCTACACATGTTGTTGATTTTGATCTAAAACAGAAACAACAAAACAAACAATAATACTGTAATGCATCTAGTCATTTCAAGTCTATGGGACAAAGAATATTAAAGTTCACTTCTCCCTTTGAATTGAAGCTTAGTCACTTCATTCATTTATGCATTTACTTACTAATTCTTCCATTCATTTGTTTAATAATAACACTGTGGAATATACAGAAGGTACCAAAAAATGTATACACAGGTTAGGAAAGGAAAAAACTATTAAAATTGTAATACTGAATATATACCGATAACAAAAATGAATACAAGTCACGTTTGACTTCTGCAATTACAAGAGGTGCTCAAACTGGTTACTACCATCAGCGTCCACTGTATTGCTGCACGTGCTGCTTCTTTCTTTTTTTAAGATTTATTTTTATTGCTTTTGACAGAGAGAGAGAGATACAGAGACAGAGAGAAGGGGGAGGGTCCAGAGCAATCTCCATAGTTGCACATCATTGGTTTTTCCACATAATTTCAATACACAGGTGGGCACAGGGCTGCGCAGGGCAGAAACTGGGCCAGGGTCTCACCCCAATGGGAACCAAACTGGGGGCACTCCCCAGTTCAGCATATGGGTCCACATGGACGGGGGCCGGGATTCGATCCTGGGTCCCCAGGGCTGCAAAGTGAGCACTTAACCCACTGAGCCATTCTGGCTTCCCCTACGTGCTGTTTCAATTTACATTGCATCTCAAACTTATCACTAATGCATGCAATTATTAGTTGTGTTGAATGTTCTGTTGCATACTCATTGTAGTATTTTATATCATGCCTGCACTAGTCCCTAGAGATGAATAAAATTATAGTCCCTGACCTTAAGGGGCTCATAGCCTGGAAGAGGAGGGGGTAGGATGCATAAACCAAAAAATATATTCATGCTTTGCTAGAGATCTGTGTGAAATTAAAGAAAACCAAGTCCAGAGAGACTTCACTGAGGCTCAGAAATACAGGGACCAGGAGAAGCTGGGATGGCTCAGCAGGTTACTGGTAAGCGCTTGCTTTGCAGCCCTGGAGCCCGAGGATCGAATCCCGGCCCCGACCCAGGCAGACCCATATGCTGAGCTGGAGTGTGCCCCAAGTTCAGTTCTTGCCAGGGCCTATGCGGGAGGCTCCCAGCCCTGTGCAGCCCCGAGCCCACCTGTGGAGTGCAACTATGTGGAAAACTAATGCTGTCAACTATGGAGACTGCTCTGGGCCCTCCCTCTTCTCTCTGTCTCTTTCTGTCTCTCTGTCAAAAAACAACAAAAATAAATCATTAAGAAATACAGGGACCAGTTTGTAGAAGTGCAGCTGGGCTTAAAGGCTTGGCCTGATATTTTGGCCTCAAAGCACAAGGGAATGACCTGTTTTGTGTTAGAACAGTTTGCTTGGCACAGCCGAGAGGGAAATCATGCCAAATGGCTGCTTACCTGAACCAAGAAGCACATAAGTACATTCTTGGGACCTACAGTGTCTCCCATGGATATATTCACTTGGACCCTAGTGTAACTCTAGGTGACTCCCTTGGAGACTATTATCCAGGTAAAGGGGTGGAGGAAGAGTGATAGGGAAGGAGTTCAAGCTTTGGCCCCTAAATTAGCCTCTGTGTTCCCTCTGTCTTTCCCACAAAGCCCAGCTGGCATATCCTTACTTTTCCTTTCAGACTCAAATGAAGGGTCACCACCTTTATGAAGATCCCCAGGGAGAGGTCTACTTGATTCCCAACTGCATGTATGAGTATGTATAATCCTTTTGATCTTGCTCTGTGCATGATTATCTGTTTCTGTATCTTCCCTCCTAGATTCATGGCTTCCTGAGGGCAGAAACCTGTCATTATCTCCATATCCAGCAAAGAGCTGGGACCAAGTGTTTACTAAATGTTGGTTAAATAAACTATTATGGGTAAGCCTCTCTGGGTAGCTATATGCTGAAGTTGAAAGTTTTTCAAACTTGGAAATAAATCTTAATAAATGAGAAAGCCCCAAATGATTGATGTGTGTGTGTGGAAAGTTTTCCGGACAGCTATATATATACACACACACATACATATATATATACACATACACGTACATATATGTGTATATGTTTTTCAAACTTGAAAATCTAAAATGATAAAGCCCAAATGACTAAGTATATATGTATGTATGTATACACAGATATATATACACATACACACATATATATACACTACTGTAATTGCCTATATATTATACTTATCTGTAACCCACACTAGGGTTTGTATCTTGGTTGATGTTGATTCCTTAGCACCTAACACCTAGCACTGTCTGACAAATATAGTAGGGATTCAATAAACATCTTTTGAATGAATGAAATATGTTTAAGGGGAGGTGTACCCAGGAACATTTTTTTCGTGATGTCCCTTAATTTGTTAGTTCTCTACTAAATTTTTTCAAATTTAAGCTCTTGAAACTCCAATATCCGTGTATCCACCGGCACCAATTTGAGGAAACTGAAATGTAAGCAGATCACCTATTTGATTATAAGGTAGTTGTCCACAGAGGGGCAGTAGAGTATAATGGTTTAAAATTCAGGTATTCACCCTAATCCCACTTCATTTTCTTGGTTTTTTTTTTTTAATTTCTTAGAATATCATACAAATGACACATATTTTTTTAAATTTTGTAGAGAACTTGTGGACTTGCTGAAAGATTTTTAAAATTGTGTAAGTTAATTGACACAATTACCAATTGCTTACTAATTGACACAAAAGTTCTGGCTTGCTATGCTCTATCTAGAATAAGGAAGTAGTATGTTGCCCTGCAGAATTTTTTGTTAATGTATTTGTTTTTTTATAGGTCTTTTGTGGCTTCTGACTTTTGTGTTATACTTACAAAGATTTTTCTTATTCTGAGATATTAAAAATTTGTCTCCTATTTTCTTCTACCACTATATTAATTTGTTGTTCAGATTTAATTTCTTGATCCATTTGGAATTTACTTTGGTGTAAGTTGCGAAGTATGGTTCCAATATTATTTTTCTTCCAGATGGCTACGTAGTTGTTCTACCACCATTCATTGAATTCATTTCCTCACCTTCATCATATTCAGAATATTTGTATGATATGAAAGACATTTTTTTTTTTCCTGATTTGAGTGGAAAGGTCTTCAATTGTAGGTTTTAACTAACCCAGGGTTTTTGGGTTTGAAAAAAAGAAACATTTAAAAAGTTATATATAATTGTTAATATCATATTCAAACAAGATTTTTATCCTCACTTTGTGTATTACCAAGTTCATTTCAGTTTAAGTGTACTACACACAACCTTCAAATATTATGAACATTTCTCTCTCACAGCTGTCACTACACCAAACTACATATGTTATATTTCCCTAAATCATCTTGCTGTGCTCTTTGCAGCTCCTCTGTACAGTTGATGTCTCCATCTAACTAGTTGCTCAGAAATTGCTATAATTATTTTTGGTGAGTCCGCAAAGTGAAAGCCTGTTAGCACTATCCAGTTCATCCCCAAATGGGTATTAATTTCTGAACTACAGCTGTTATTCATTGGCTCTTTAAACAGTTCACCGAGAGGGAAAATGTCCTATGAAATGCCAACTGCTATTGTGGGAATTTTTATTTTTATTTTTTGCTATTTATTCCATCCAGCAAAATGATTCAGAAACTGAAGAAAGGGGTCACCCTGTACTAGTTCTTGAACCCAAAAAACTGTTTGCACAAATATTCCCCCAAGATACATCACAGCCTCCACCTCAACAGATGCTATTTCAAATGTTTCATGACTCTCCTCAACAGTCTCCATGTAAGGAGGAAGATTATGCTGCCAGATACAGCTCTGCTGGCATGAAGGCTGGCCTAAAATTTCTATTTAAAAGCTGGACAAAAATATATTTGGCTTCTGTTGTCTATTTAAAAATTGAAGTTAAAGACTTAGAAAAATCACGCTTCATCCTGAATGGGCCTTGGGCGCCTCACTCACAGACTAGATAGTGGCAAACGTTCAGAGAGCCATAGAGGAAAAAGGAGAAATTAAGAACACCGACGTATTAGTGAAGCCAGGTATGAAAAACTGTTAGTAGGGGAAAAAAAATTAAAAAAAAGCCTTGAACAGGGGAAACGACCCCCATATTCGACCTTCTAACCCCAGGGTCCTCACGAAGATAAGCCTTCTGCACATCACCTGCCACCACTCAACCCCCGGCACCCCTCCTCGCCTCGCGGTCTTCCACCTCCTGTCCCCTTCCTAGCGGCCACTCTTCATCTCGGGACAGACCCCCGACCTGAAGGCCTTCTTTCTCCAGCAGCCTGTCTTCACCTCAGAGCGCACCTCAATACATGTACCCCCTGATTTCGACGCGTCTCCTCAGGGTCCTCGCCCTGACCTCAGCATCTCCCTCATCTCAAGGGACGCCCTAGGCTCCGCTCCCATCAAGGACCCCTCCTTAGCGCCCTTCCTGCACCTCAGCGCCCTCCCTCACGCCAGCGCACCGCCCGCAGAGGTTCCTTCCACACCAGTTCTTAGCCCGCCCTTACTCGCGCCCCGCCCACTTCCGGCCCGCCCCTCGCCTTCCGGCCCGCCCCCTCGGGCCTTGAAACGTGCGCTTCCTGCGCGCGCCTCAACTCGCGCCAGTTGGCGGCAGGTCTCCAGGTTGTGGGTCAGCGGGCTGGGAGTCTCCAGTTCTGGTTCTGCGTTGGAATCCCAGGGGACTGGAAACCCCGGCGGGGCGCGGGTGGAAAAGATTTACCTTGATACCTCGGGGAGACTGGGTACGAGCGGGGTTTGTGGCAAAAAGTGAAGCGTGTGAGGGATCTGAAGGGAAACACCACGGTTCCCTTCTGTGGCAATGGTGGTCGTTCCTGGGCCCTGGACTAGTACCTCGTGCATCCCTCCCTCACCCCCAGGAGGGCATCTCCGTGATCTCGAGGGACTTACAGCACCCTAAGTTTAAATCAAGTCGGACCTAGGTCTTGAAGAGGCCCCCTTGGCCTCCTCGTGAGGGATCGGGTGTTAGGAAAATGTCCGGCGGCGGATGCTGACGAGACTCCTCAGGGAGGAATCGACGGTGAATGGCGCCACGCTCCCCCATGATGGGGCGTAGCTTTCGGTGCCCCCGAAGGGTCTGGGAACCCCAACTGTTCAGCCCATCAATTGTTACTCCAGAGCGATAGAGAACAATCCTTTTGTTTTATCAAGGGGTATAGAAATTATTTTTTCTTCAATGAGGACAGTCAGTGTGGAATTTTGGGTAATCTTATATATGATTAACTGAGGGACCGTATTCCAGAAGATTCCATTTACACTGTCTCCTCGTTTGCCTGAGTTACTTAGCTGTTTAGAGTTATGTAGGTGGTAGCGACCTATTTTAGCAGTTTGTTCCCCTTCTGCTGGGCCCCAACCCCTGATTTTGGAATTAAGGAGTTGGAATAGACTGAGGAAATGGATTATTTGGACTACATTTTATTCTCACGAACACAGTCATGCTTTGTAGATTCCTGAGATCTTAAAACAACTGCTACAGTGTCAAAGACTGCTTATTGGCTGCCCCTGGTACTATATTGAATATCAACCATAATTTTAAATCTTAAAAAACAAACATACACAAAACACATGAAATTAGTAAATACAAAATAAATCTATTGTTTTATGAAGCAAAAAGATATATGTTACAAGAGAGCCCATTCATAATTATCAAGGAGAAAGGCATTCATATTATATGAAAAAAACAAAATCTATCCATTGACAGTAGACTTAAGTTTAGGAGCCAGGGAGGATACAGGAAGAATGACATAAGGTCAAAGTTCTTAGTTTGTTGTTAATAAACACGAAAGGCTAAATAGCAATATGTAATTCTAAATAGCATTCCAAGATAATAAAGATATTATCAGACAGCCATGATTAACTGCTATAGGAAATTATAAGGTGATAAAAAGTGACCAGTTTTAAGGGAAGAGGAGAGATTAAGTCCTCCACCCCAACATACACCCCAAAAAGAAATAATGCCACATGCCTAGTACAAAGAAGATAGGCCAGTCCAGTCATTCCAAACTAAATATTTCTCTAATTGTCCTGGTCCTTGGTGACTTTGAAAAGGATTTTGTACTATATGACCTGACTACTTCTTATTTTCCCAGAATTGATTATTTTTCTGCTGCTCACCTTTCAATATGAAGGAGGATCAAGTTGTGATGGAAGAACCAGGATTACAAGATGAAGAGGTATTGCAAAGATATTGAAAGATATGTAGACATTCAGTCATTCCACAAAAATGAAGTGTCTTCTCCGTTAGCTATTATTTTTAGAAACTGAGAGTTGAAATAAAACATAGTTCTAGAGAGAGGCAATATTACGAGTATATAACAACTTGTTTGGCAAGGGGTGTTAAGATTAGCTACTTAGCAACTGGCATGAAAGTATTTTAGTAACTTAACAACTGGTATGGCCATATTGGTACTTATGCATACTGGTACCAAATAGCAGAGGAAGGAGTGCAAGGTCTGGTAGGGAAGAAGGTTGAGAAAATGTATTTAAAAATAGGTTAAATGTTGTTCCACTCCTTTGGGCTAAAGTCTTAAAAATTTGAAGAGGCCATGACAAAAGTATTAAACTTCCAAGCCTTTTTAATGTTGGTCCTTCTTCTAAGTATGTAACAATGTATTTGTACAAGCATTATTGATCCTATCTCTATCTAGAGAAGTGGAATTTGAGGCATTTGGAATGACCATAACATTGAATTAACTCTTTAAAAGATGTGAAACAGTTGGATATGAAGAATCAAAGCTTCATTGTTTTTTGTTCCAACTTCTTTAGGAATCTTTGTTTCAAGACATTGACCTGTTACAAAAACATGGAATTGTAAGTATTTTTTTTTCAGTGTTGTGTGAAATTGTCCAATTCAGGGTTTTCCTGGCCTTGACCCTATTAACATTTGGGACTGGGCAGTTCTTTGTTGTGGGGGGCTGTCCTGTGCATTGTACACAGGTTAGCAGCATCCCTGCCTCCTAAGCACTCACTGTATGCCAGTAGTAACCCTTGGTTGTGACAACTAAAAATTTCTCCAGATATTGTCAGGTGTCCCCAAGGGGCAAACTTGCCCTAGGTTAAGAACCACTGGTTCAACTGAAAGTATTCAGAACTATTTACATCAGTTGTCTTCATCAACAGAAAATTCAGTTGTGTTGGAATTTTTGGAGTGATCAGAGCAAATAATGTTTACTGAAATCCAGACTTTGAATAACAAGCTAGATGAATTTCAACAGCAATCAGTTGATAGTAAAACTTCTCTGACATTACCTTTGAAACCTCATATTTAATCTCTTCTAGTTGGATTTAGAAAGTAAGAGTAAGAGAGAATCCTGGTCCTTTGGTGATGTAGTCATTTGCATTTTCCAAAGGTGGTGGGGAAAAAATACCTTTAAAATTTTTTAAAGAACATAATGATAATGAAGTCTTATAGAAGGAAGGAGCTGAACTGAGGGGGTGAATGTGTGATAAATTTGCTAGCTTTTCTACCAACAGACTTTTCTTTTGAATTTCTTGTTATATTGCCATGGTCTTACTAACATTCTTGGGAAATCAGGGGACAGCCAGAACATTTGGCAGTGTGCTGGGTATGTTCTACTCAGATATTTCCAGAACATTTGGCTACATGGTGGGTGGGTTCCACCTGGCTGCTTGTATAAAATTGGCATCATGGTGGAAGGATAGGGGCACAAAAGCACATGATATAGTATGAGAGTTTTTCAGGTTTATATTTTAACAGTCTGCTTCATTCTTTTTATTTACAGAATGTGGCTGACATTAAGAAACTGAAGTCAGTAGGGATTTGTACCATTAAAGGGATACAAATGACAACAAGAAGAGCCCTGTGCAATGTCAAAGGGCTCTCAGAAGCGAAAGTGGACAAGATTAAAGAGGCAGCCAACAAACTTATTGTAAGAAAAATCCATTCTTTGTTGTTTTAGCTTAGAGGGGCCCTGTGAGTCTCTAACCTTTCTCATTATAAATACTAGAAACTATCATGAGAACTCTGAGTTCCTATAGATCACCATATATTATTTTCTCCATGCTAACTTTTTAACACTTTGGTTTCAAAACAACATCAGTTAGGGGAAGCCGGGATGGCTCAGTATGTTAAGCGCGAAATCATGTCAAAAACTGGTGATATACAACAATGAAGACTGCTCTGGGCCCTCCCCCTTCTCTCTGTCTCTCTGTGTCTCTGTGAAAAACAATAAAATAAATCTTTAAAAAAAAACAAAAAACAGCAATTGATTTCTGAAAGATTGAGACAGGGGTTAAGAGGCCTGGAATACTCTGAAGATAATTATTTTTACCAAAACTTTTCTTTTTGTCTCCCTTGTATTTTTCTTTATTTTTCTCTGCCTTTTCTTCCCTTTTTCATGTTTTTGTTTTTTACCTTCTCTTCCTTATTTTTGTTTTGTCTTCTCAAATATTATATTTATGGCCATTGCAAAGTGGCTAGCACCAAAGGAGTCGCTCTCTCCTAATATATAGAGCAGTTGATCAGAGAGCCTTTAGTTAGAAAACTGCTAACAGTGGTTGGGTCTACTTGTGTGCAGTTGAGATATACCGTACATGAATTTAACCACTATGCTGTACAATTAAAACTAATATAAATAATATTGAATGTCAACTGTAACTGAAACACTCTTGTTACATATGACCAAGAATATGCTCACTATGGCAGTTGAGTTAAAGTTGAGCCAACCCCATACCTTGTAGCTGAGCCCATAGACTATGAGAGACCCATACAGCTGAGAAGCTCCAAGCAAAAATATATGCCTTTAACCCAAGCTTTTGCATAGTGCTTTCGGGGGGCCACTGAACCTAGGCAGGATGGCTCAAGAGCCTGTGTTCTTAACCGTGATTTTTGTGCTGCTTTCAAAGACAAGTGAACTGTAGTTTATATCAAATGGTGACCCTAATAATCAAGTGTATAGTTTCTGGCAACATTTGAAATTAAAACCATCATCTTATACCCTTTTTGTACCTTTCCCGTTTTTTGTAGGAACCAGGATTCTTGACTGCATTTGAGTATAGTGAGAAGAGGAAGATGGTTTTCCATATCACCACTGGGAGCCAGGAATTTGAGTTTGTATCTTATATATTTTATAACCACTAAGCACCATCTTTGAAATACTACCTCTTCTTTTCCTCTATCTGTTGTTTCTACTGTAAGTAGTAGTAATAGCCTCTTTTGAAGTAGTTTTTTTTTCTCCCCAAAAAGCAGCTGAAGCAAATAAATTCTAAATTACTTGTAGAAACAGGATTAAATTTCTTACAAGAAATTCAGACCCAAAATACAGTTTTTGAATCAGCCTGTATTAATCTACAAACCATTTAAAAAATTAGTTTAAGTTTTTATTTTCTTTCTCCTAATATCTATTTTTCACATTTCTCGGAATATTTTTTAAAAATTATATATTCAGTTGACTTTTAAAAACAGCACAAATGAAAACCCAGTTAATAATAAGACCACTTATTCAAACTCCAATTCAGATATAAAGAATAGAACTGAGATGCAAGGCTTATATTGATGTCCTACTGGTACCTAGAAGTAAGAATAACAGAGCTTACAAGTTGTTTTGTTGATCCACTGGTTCATACACATTAAAACCTGTGATCTAAACAAATGTAGTGCCACTTGTCCAGCCAAGAATTTCTGTTCATGTTGGATAGATGGATAGACAGATAGACAGACAGACAAATAGATATAGAAAGAAATGATATTAATGATATTAAGCACTTTCTCCTTTCTTGATATCTCTATTTCTGTTACTAATGCTTACTTTCTATTTCCAGTAAGTTGCTGGGAGGTGGAATTGAAAGCATGGCAATCACAGAAGCTTTTGGAGGTAGATAGAACCTTAATATTTTGTTATATGAAAAAATGGCATATATACACATACACACACACACATATACAGACACATACATACAAACAGATGCATATATAATTAAACCAACAACCAGTAGTTAATTGTATCTATTTGGGACTTATAATGAAATCTCAGTTATCATACAGGATTAATTTAGGCAACTGTTAAAATATATTCCAACATTAACATATGGGTCTTATTGGCATTTTTTTCTTTTTATCTCTGACTCATATAGAAGAAAATAAATTTTTTTTTTCTCTCATTTGTTCAAAAGGTAATTGAATATTGAGACAGATCTTATTTTTAGGAAATGCATGTTCCATGAACAAAGAGAGATTTTTTTCTTCCCTGTTTATATCCTTTATTTTTCTTCAAAGTAATTTATGAATAACTATATTATATACTGTGTCTGACAATTTCAATATTTGTAGCCTTTGGGAAATTAAATCTTTTGTTTTGTTGTTGATGTTTCTGTTGATTTGGAGAAATAAATCTGGTCTTTATTATTTCTGTTGACTCTCAGTCTTAGTGGCTTATCACCTTGTGTATTTATTGATATTTATGAAATTGTTACTTGATTTTAATCTGTGGGAGTTCATTGGGCCTAAACTGATGAGCAGACAAGTTTTCCCCCAGAGAGAATTTGCTTTTGTTGCTAGCGAGGGCAGCTACCAGTCAGAGACTGTGTCAGCTCCCCTTTAAGGTCAGTTCAGTGAGAGAACCCCAGGCTCTCCTTCCTATGGTAAGTCTTAAACTCTCATTTATATGACTATTCCTAAGGAAAACTTGGTTTAACTTAATTTTTATCTAAAGGACAGTTCTATGAAAAAATACCTTTAAAAAGTTATTTTTACTACTGGTATTGATATATGCAGAATCCATTCATGATGTGGTGGTACTTTATGTGTAAGATTTGACAGTTGGAAAAGAAAACCATACTCTGAGGATATATTTCGAGGAAATATCTAAAAGTATGTGCTTTTTTTTTTTTTTTCTATATTTCACAGAATTTCGTACTGGAAAAACCCAGCTCTCTCACACCCTTTGTGGTAAGGCTCTTTAACAACAACAGCAACAATAATGATAACAATAATCATCATGGCTATCGCTTGCTAACCTACTTTGTGTCTGGTACTTTATATAATCTTACATAATCTAAACAAATGTACAAGGAAACTAAATCTCAGAGGTTAAGTAAACTGCCCATGGTTACACAGACATCAAAGCTGGTCTTTGACTATGTGATGCTTGAGGTGATGAGCTGCACTCTGAATATCTGAATGGAAAGAGTAATGAAGTAAATGGGTATAGAATGTGTAAGTGGAGAAAGGGAGTCACTGTCTCAGTTCCCATTACATCTTTTCTATGTCCTGTCACAAAATCCATGGAGTAAGTTTGGTCCTAAGAAAGACTTAAAAACAAAGTTTTCTAAAACAAAGTAAGGGGGAAACCGGGATGGCTCAGTGGGTTGAGCGCTCACTTTGCAGCGCCGGGGACCAGGGATTGAGTCCTGGCCCCGGCCCGTGCAGAACCATATGCTGAACTGGGAGTTCCCCCAGTTCAGTTCTCTCTCTGTCTCTGTATCTCTCTCTCTCTCTGTCAAAAAACAATAAAAAATAAATAAATATTAAAAATGAAAAAAAAAAAAAGAAAAAATAGTTATTAAAACAAAGTAAGGGGAAAAAAACTTCATTTTGTGCAAAGACGTTACTCTGCATTTCTTTGACCTAAGGAGAAGGAACGTGGCAGAGTGGTTAGAAAGGGATTCTGGAATCAAAATACCTGGCTCCAGTCTTGGTTCTACCATTAATAGCTGTGTGACCTAGGCAAGTTGCTCTTCACCTTTCTAATTTTCTCCATCAATAAAACAGGAATAATGATAGTGCCAAATTTGAAAAAGAAATGAAATCTGCACGTACCTAATATAAAGTAATACCTTAGTGTGAACTACTACATATAAAGAAAATGCATTTTAAGAATTCTATATACATTCACCACAGTTTACTTAATTGAGTTATACAGCATAAATTATATTTGTGATAATTTCTTATAGGAAAAAAGTAATATTTAAATTCTACCTCTGTTCTGTAAAAGAGCTAGCTTTTGTGAATAGCACCCATTGTGAGAGATATTAACATTCTTTGTTGAATTGCTACTATGCTGTCAGAGTACTTATAATTTTGCCCATTGATTAGTAATATAAAAATATAACATGCTGCTTAGAAAGTAAAGGATCATGAATCTTTGCTAGATTGACTAAAGAGCATAAATCCGTTAATTTATATTCATTTGTACAAAGTTTATTCACTCCTATTAATATTAATTAACTTTTAATTGCTTCCTAGTGACCGCTCAACTTCCAGGAGCTGGTGGCTACTCAGGAGGAAAGATTATCTTCATCGATACAGAAAATACTTTGTAACCTTTTTATTTAAACAAGTTGATAACACAGTAGTGTGATATAGTAATATTACTGATATAAAAGAGACTTTGTATGAAATATATCATTTTTATAATCATCCCATAAGCCAGCACTAATTAGAAAGGCCAAGGGGAAAACAGTGAGTTCTCAAATCAGTTTTTATTTTAAAAGGTTTGTTTTCCCCTATAGATTTAGTGTGAAATTGACAAAACAATACATGAGAGGAAATTGTGTCTTTCTTGTTTTTAATCCTTTTACTTCTCCAAAGATTTTACTTAAAGTTAGAAGATTATTTACTCAAAGTCATGGTTCAAAATAAAGGGAAAGGTTCAAACAAAAGCAAGAGCACAAAAAGGGGAAAAGGCAGAACCTGTTTGGGTAACAGAATTGCAGATTAATTGAAGTAAGTGTAAGGTATTCCAGAATGCAAGGCTGATAAGGTGATTTGGATCTTAGACATGAAGGGCTTTAAAGCCGAATGATAGGTGTAAATTAGACACTTTTGCAATATCCTAGGTAAGTAATGAAAACTTGATCCAGGTTGGAAGCAGTAAGGAAAAAAGGAAAAGAACAAATATTAGGGAGGAATATTAATAGGACTTGATAACTTTATTTTACAAACAAAGAGAGGTTTAAGAAACCACTCAGGTTTTTGTTTTGTTTAATTTATTAGGGTGACATTGGTTAGTAAAAATTACATATGTTCCAGATATACAATTCTATAGTACTTTGTCTATGTGTTATCATTTGTCTAGATACTGGGAGAATATGATGCTAATAACAGAAATAGGAAGATTATGCCTCAGAGAAAACGTGATGTTTCATTTTAATGCGTTGAATATGAGGTTAGGAAGACATCCATATGGCAGCTGGAAATGTTGGATTCAGCCTGAGAAAGGGATAACGCCAGCAATATGGATGGAATAGCCGAGGGGCAAGGGAACTTAGAATAGGAGAATTGAGAACATAACTTTGGGGTGTACTAATGTTTAGAAAGAAGGACTAAAAAGAGGAACTCATAGAGACATAGGAAGTAGAAGGACATCTTGTTGTGGAAAATGAGCAAAAGGAGAGTTTTAAGAAGAGAAGTGTAGTCAGCAAGTGTTAGGTGGAGAGAGATGGCAAGACAGACAGAAGATGCAAACCGAGAAAGATCATTGAGATTTGAAATTAGTCCAAGATGGAAACTTGTTTGCAATAAACTAGTGGAATTAACTAATGAATAGAAGAATAAATACAGTAATTT